>CAKNYM010048055.1:0-99204 GCA_932195095.1 Andricus curvator | reverse complement strand
TTGGTTAGAAAGGTAATCTTCTTGTTTGAAAATTCATTTTTTTTGTTTAAAAATTGAACTATTTGGTTGAACATTCAACTGTTTTTTTGAAAGCTGAGGTTTTAGACTTCATAATTCAAAATTTTTAAAGAAGTTTTTTGTTCTTTATGGATTGAAAAGTCTTTCTTGATTAAAAATTCAACTACTTGGTCAAAAATGTATGCATTTTGCTGAGAATTCATCTTTTTGGGTTGAAAATTAATCTTGTTGGTTGAAAATTCATTTTTTTGGTTGAAAATTTAACTATTTGGTTGAACATTCAAATGTCTTGTTGAAAGCTCATGTTTTAGATTTGATAATCGAACATTTTTTATACAATTTTGTTCTTTATGGTTTGAAACATCTTTCTTGGTTAAAATTAAACTATTTGGTTTAAAATGTATGTATTTTGCTGATAATTGATGTTTTTGTGTAGAACATTAATCTTCTTGGTTTTAAATTCAACTATTTGGTTAGAAATGTATGTATTTTATTGAAAGTTTATCTTTTTTGGTAGAAAATTAATCTTCCTGGTTGAAAATTCATCTTTTTGGTTGAAAAGATTGTCTTTAGTGTCGTCGCTTTAAAATAGTGTCAATAGTGTGGTGGATCCGAGGTCTGCAAGTGCGTTAATAATGAAAAAACTTACTTTCCGTCTTCGCTCCAGGGTGCCATACATAAATCTCCCACCTTCCATTTGTTAGCTAATACTGCCAGTAGAACTGGATCTTGAACATCTGTTCCATCACTTTGTCTTTTTTCTTGTTGTTGTGACTTGATAAGATCGTGCGTTAATTCTATTACTTCTTCTAAATCAATTTTTAATTTCAGTAACTCTTTATTCGCTGGGTCAGTTGTAAGAGCAGCTTCAACCTGACAAATGTGACATTTTAATATCGCTCGAATAGATTATAAAGAAAAGGTTTTCACAAATGTTTACGCAAAAAACACATACACAAAACTGAATCCTTAACTAGTAAATTATAACACTGTGATTTCCTTAACTTATCATTGTAATGCAATATTTAATTTGGCCAAACAGGAGAAAGTAAGGCCATAAACTATTACGCTTGATACATTTATTTTTAAACAGGGTCCCTAACCTATAATATGTTTCCAAAATTATCTTCTTTAATCTGCAGTTTTACTTCGAAAATATTAATATTATAATTATGAGATTCTTACCTGTTGAAGCTGCAGTTTGTAGTTCTGCAGGTCATCCATATCGAAATAATATTTCAATGATGATCTACAGATTTCAAGGCTTAAAATCCACAAAATGAGGGAGAAAACGTTATTATTATTAATGTATAACACTATACGCAAGAAGCCAAAAATACTTTTGTCAAATAATAGTTTTTATTAACTCTATTCACCAAAAAACAATTTTGCTATTCTTCAATGCCTTTCTCCATAATAAGTACTGTTACTATAATATTTTACACCTTGAATATTATATTATACTAATATTATAATCCAAAATCGCCAAAATTTACACTGCTGCTAGCTGTAGCTCATGTCGTTCATGTTATTATCTGAATCTCACCATCACCATAGACCATAGACCATGGAAATAAATAGAGAAGGGAGAGTTGAGACAAGAACACTAGAAACTGGAAGGACTGCTCATGACGTAACTCGGAAGTTTTTTATGTGGCAGCATGGAGTATTAAGTTATTTCATAAATATGTACCTGTTCAGAAAATATTCATATATGTAACGCAGTCATGATTTACGCGTTTTATCAGCGCCTTTTCAGTTTTGAAAGTAGCCGCTTATACGTCCAGAGGACTGGACAGCTAATGCGCATGCGCGCAGTACAATAATTAGGTAATTTCACTTCAACCATCAGCTAACTTCACTTCGTTGAGTGCTGAGGGAAAAACAATCAACCAAATGCATGGGATTCGGTCTATTTTTGCCCAATTTTGCTAATATCTTCGTAAAAACTAATTTTTTCTATATAAGTATATTTAAAAAATAATTTTTTCTTCGTCCCCTAGCCGAAAGTACGTCTTTCCGGTCGCATTTCTGTCCAGGCGAACAGGCCTGCTAGAATTAACGCGATCTCTGATTGGCTGCGAGATTTTTGTGGCTCGCTGACGTAGCAACCTGACGTAGCAACGCTCAGTATTGTGTTATTGTATACTTAGCCTCTGCAAAATATTTAGCTTGACAGGTAAATAGAAAAAAGAGAGCGTCGGTGTGTTCAACCTCAAAACTGATCGTTGATCGTTATTGTTTATTATTATCATTGAAATTATTTTTTGAAATTTTAATTATTATTTGAAATGGTCGACTCTTCGTCTGAAGATTCTGCGGACGAGGAATAAGTATTAAGAAAATATACAAAATATGTGTTTTTGATACCCGCCCCGACCAGCAAAAACCTCGGCTCCGCCTCAGCTTTGCAAAAGTCGGGCGGGCGACCGAATCCCATGCATCCGCTCAGCTGACCATGACCAGCAGCGCAACGGCGCTACGCGAGGTGGCGCCCGTGCTAATGCAGGCCACAAAAGAAAAAGCATCCGAGCCAGCAGCCGAAAACGCATTTTATTAATTAACATCAATTATGAAACGTACTTTCTGCTGGGGATGAAGAAAAATAGTATACGACACACGGCCAGAAATATTGGATGCCCTGGCGTGCGTGATATCGCCTCGGCCTTCATATCACACACGCCCGGAAATCCAACTTTCGGACCTTGGGTCGTAATATACTATTATTTTTTAAGAACTATTCAATGAGATAATAAAATGATAATAATTATCATTCGTTACGAAGATATTACAAAAATAAAGTTTTGTCCCATGCATTTTGTCCATTGTTTTCCCCTCAGCACCCAACGAAGTGAAGTTAGCTGGTGGTTGAAGTGAAAATACCTAATGCGTCCATAATACTAACTGGCATTCCATGGCAGCATCAAGCTTAGCGCGAAACGCAAAACGTCAATTTACTAGACATTTCAGCCAATTATAGTGTTTCTGTGAATTACTAGGAGAATATCATTGGTTGAAATTTCTAGTGATTTGAGGTTTTTCGTTTTGCGCCAAGATTGGCGCTGCGATGGGACGCCACCCTATTATGGGCTCATAATTGTACTGCACGCATGCGCATCAAAATCACGCCCGCATAAAAAGACCGTTTCACTCATAGGTAAATAATATACTATTATTGTCTGCTATCGCGAATACTGGGTATTCCATTAGGCATTTTCACTTCAACCACCATCTAACTTCACTTCGTTGAGTGCTGAGGGGAAAATAATGGACCAAATGCATGGGACAAATCTTTATTTTTGTAATATCTTTGTAATAAATAGTAATTATTATAATGTTATTATTTCACTGGATAGTTCTTAAAAAATAAAAACTATTTTTCAAATAAACTTATATAGTAAAAATTAGTTTTTACAAAGATATTAGCAAAATAGGGGGAAAATGACCGAATCCAATGCATTTGGTCCATGGTTTTCCCCTCAGCACTCAACGATGTGAAGATAGCTGGTGGTAGAAGTGAAAATACCCAAAATACCTACTTGCTGTTCTTCTAAAAATTATTATTAAAGAATTTAAAAAATAAAATGTGAAAGCATATCAGTTATTGAATTTATTCTCAGAAAAGAGAAAGATCCTTCTTTTAGATACGAGCTATTTTGAAATAATGGAAAAGTACATTATCCTTGAAAAAATCAACAAAAAGCTATTTGATTGAGGTTATCTAGAATTTCAAAAAGTAAGAAAAAAGTGATATCTGTGAAATAAAGCAGTGTAGTTCTGTTTTACAATTAAATAATAATTAAAAAATGTTAAATAAATACTATTAAAACTTAAAAGTGTAATTTGAAGCTATGGTATGTGGAAAAAATTTAATTTTCTAGACTGAATTATTTTTTATAACGAGAAAGTGAAAAAATAGACTTACATACATTTTTTTGGCTTTTTGATATTTGTTTTCCCTTTGAAGTTCTAAATAACCTCTACCATACACCTTTTCAAACGATTTTTCTGAATAATTTACTTCGTCATTAGTTCAAATCAGCACGAAACAAATAAAGGATCTTTCCTCTTTCCGAAAATAAATTCAATAACCAATGTTCTATCATACTTTGGTTTTAAAGTTAATTAATGATGACTTTTATACTGACAGTAATGCATTTTGCATACCCAGTATTCGCGATAGCATACGATAAGTGAATCTTTTCTGAATAGATTGTACTTATCGCCTGCTATCAAGAATACTGGGTTGTCATCATTATTAATGATTTAAAAAATTATATAATAAAATATCGGTTTTGTTGGACTATTCTCGGAAAGAGTACAAATCTCTTTTTTGGTAACTTGCTATTTTAAAGTTATAACGAAATAAATTATACCAAAAAATCGACGGAGAAGATGTTTTTGGCAAAGTTCATAACTTAAAAAGTTTCAAAAAGTAACAAATGTGAAATAAAGATAGCATATAGTATACTTGCAAAAACTATATTATTAACGTTGTGACCATTATTATTAGAAAAACATGAATACCAGTCCTAAATCTGAAAATTGAACCAGATTTTGATTTCACTGATATTAACATTCATTTTTTTTATAATGAGAAATTTAGAAAAAGGTTTGGAATTGCCTTTTTCGGCTTTTTGGTATTTTTTTACTTTTTGTAGTTCAACGTAACCTCAACTAAGCATCTTTTCTGTTGATATTTTTAGTATACGTATGTTGGGTAGCAACAACAGCGCCACCAATTTGTAATTATTGGAAAGAAATTTGAATTTGAATTCAATATTAACCAGAAATTTTATAGTAAATAATTCATTTTAGACTCCAGTATAATATTCTTTATTAAAATGAATTGGTATTTACTAGTCTTTTTCATAACATTGCTCGACTTTGAAAACCCCAATAGTTCGCGTGTCAGGTGGCGCTGTTGTCAAGATCTAAGAGGTACCCTACAGTCGTATATAATTCATTTTGCCATAACTTTAAAATAGCACGAAACTAAAAAAAAGGATCTTTCCACTTTCCCAGGCCAAATTTAACAACCGATAATCTACCTTCCCTAATAGCACGGAACGTTCCCGGAACGTGTAAAATGTCCGCCCCTTGGGAACGTTCCAGGAGCGTTCCACTGGGACCTGAGGGGAACTTTCCATTGTTGTTATTTTTAACAACTATTATTTCGTAAACCGTAAGACATAGGTAAAAATGGATGCCATTTTTGAGTTTTGAGTACCGCATATACTTCACTATAATATGATATCCGTATCATAAACTGACATCGATTTTGACCTATCACTTACGGTTTACGAGATATTTATTGATAATAATAACAATAACGTTAATTTATGTTTGGAACGTTCCAGTGGAACGTTCCCAAGCGGCGGACATTTTACACGTTCCGGGAACGTCCCAGGAACGTTCCGTGCTATTAGCGTTATTTTATTTAAAAATTGCATCAGTCATCATTTTCATAAGGACAGCAATACATTTTTTATACCCAGTATCCGAAATAGCAGAAGCTAAGCAGACAATAAGTTATTGTTTTCTGATGTAGTGATTGTGAAATAGCCTGACTGGTTATTTCACAATCACTATTTGTTCAGACAAGATTCACTTATCGTCTGCTATCGCGAATAATGGGTATGCAAAATGCACTACTGTTATTATAAAAATCATCATTGATGAATTTTTAAAATAAAGTATGATAGAATATTGGTTACTGAATTTATTATCGGAAAGATCCTTTACTTAGTGACGTGCTGGTTTAAAGTAATGACGACGTAATTAATCTGAAAATTCATTTAAAGAGCTGTTTGATAGTTTACGAGGGGTTAACAACTCGTGAAGTAAGTGTACACTCCATCGGTCGAGTTGTGAACCCCTCGGTAGTTTATTTATTTTTAGATCTTCAAAAAGTAAACAAATACTAAATAGCTATTCGTTGAATTTTTAGGACAATTTACTTGCCATTACTTCGAAATAGCGTGTAACTAAAAGAAGGATCTTTCCTTTCTCTGAGAATAAATCTAATAACTGATACTCTTGCATGTTTTATTTTTAAAATTCTTTAATAATGATTTTTATGAGGACACCAATGCATTTGGAATACCCAGCATTCGCGATAGCAGACGTTAAGTTAATATTTTCTGAACAGGTAGTGATTGTGAAAAAACCTAATAGACATAAGGGCCATAAGGCAGTGTTCCATGGCAGGTCCCACATACATACATACAAACATACATAGATTAGCAGTTCGAACTCGAAAGTTCATTGCCTCACTACCTGATTCGGGTAGTGTTTCTAGGTGGATATTTACTACCAATGTGGGCCCACCACACCCACGACGGGCCAACAGCACTCAGTATTCCTGAACGGTCACCCATCCAAGTACTAACCGCGCCCAGCAATGCTTAACTTCAGTGATCTTACGAGAACTGATGTTTTCAGCGTGGTATCGCCGTTGGCATGTCAGGTCCCACAGCAGCGTTAAACTTGACGCAAAACGCAAAATTTCAAATCACTAGACTCTGTCTAATTTAATACGATAGAAAGAGAGATTCGATCAACTAGATTAGAGGGCATCGAAATCCCACCCCTAATGGGAAGTGACCGGTAATACCGAGCTATACCACAAATTTACCAATAATGATCGGCAAACAAATGTGAAATAAGGAAGTGTAGTTTGGTTTAGTGCTGTTTTACGATAAAAAATGTTAAGTAAATGCTATTGAATCTTACAGTGTGATTTACAGCTATGGTACCTGGAGAAAAATAGATTTTCCACACTGTGACAATACTATTAGAAAAGCAGAAATTCCGGTCTTAAATTTGAAAATTAAACGATATTTTAATTGTGCTGATACTTATAATTAATTTTTTATAACGAGAAAGTAACGACAAATACGGGACTTACATTTATTTCGTTATTACTTCAAAACAGCACGTAACTGAATAAAGGATATTTTCTGTTTCCGACAATAATTCCAACAACCGATATTCTATAATAATTTGTTATAAAAATGCATAAATTATGATTTTTCTAATGACATCAATGCATTTTGCATATCCAGTATTCGCGATAACAGATGTTAAGTGAATGTTTTCTGAACAGCTATTGATTGTGAAATAGTATATTATGCACCTAGAGGGAGAAAAAGTGCCTCTCCCCCTTGGCACATACGATATTTTTTATAACAAATGGATGATTTCAGACATTTCTCGAAATACAGTCATGATTTTTGGTAATTTTAGAGATGATTTATGGTAACTTACCATACCACGCTGAAAAAACCAGTTCTCGTCCGATCACTGAAATTAAGCAGCGTTGGGCGCGGTTAGTACTTGGATGGGTGACCATTCGAGAATACTGCGTGCTGTTGGCACATCGTTGGAGGTGGTGAGCCCACACTTGTAGTTATTTACTACAAGAAACTATCCACCTAGAAACACTATCCGAATCGGGTAGTGTCACGCCTACCCTGAAAGGGAAATGGCTTAATGGTGTACTTACTTACTTACCATAAATTGTCCAAAATTCAATTTAAACATGTCTATAAATTTGCGGAAATTTATCGAAATTTTCGGTCATTTATGGTAATTTTACAGGTAAATATGGTAACTCACCATAAATTACCCAAAACTCATTTTTATAAATTTCCGGAAATTTATTAAAATTTTCGGTCATTTATGGTAATTTTACCGGTAAATATGATAACTCACCATATATATACCATTAAACCATTTTCCCTTTCAAATTGGAAAATTTCGGTCATTTATGGCAATTTTACCGGTAAATATGGTAACATTACATAAATTACCCAAAATTTATTTCCATAAATGTCTTTAAGATTTTATTTTTTAATACGTTTGAAATTGGTGCGTTGGACATTGCGCCTAATGTACCACTGCGATTGGCCGATGCCGTTAAGTACTTTCCGCAGCTAATGACAAATCAAAAGTGTGCATTGTGCTTGCTTTAACCGTAGAAGGAAGCTTTAACGAGAGTGGAAGAGATGGAGCAAACTGCTGTCTCCTTCACTCTCGTGGTTCAAGACTTCAGAAATGTGCAGTGGGACTCCGGGGCCGTGTCGAAACTCGGAAGACGAAAATGGAACGGTCCTCTTTTTCTAACGCGTGGAGATAGAAAGAGAAGTCCGTTCGATGTCGAAACGGCCCCAGAGTCCCAGTTCCCACTGCAGTACCCTTTGTGTACCCGGGTTCGTGGTTCGATTTCGTATCGTATTCGTTTTGCAGTTCGTACGGATCACAGGCCGAACAATTCTGAGCGATGGAAAATGGAAAGATTTAATATAATTCAACTTTTTATAGTAAGTATAAAATCTGTTTCATGGAATAAAAATATATTGCAATATCATTTTATTTCACTTATGAAAAATCTGCGACTACTCGTCCCGAATTTTGGGATGACGAGACACTTCAAATATGTTATGGCTTTAGTGGCTTCAGTTTATACCTTTTTGCAGCATACAAACCTTTCCTTTAGATGTTAATTGATGAAATTTCAGAAAATTTGGACCAATTGTCCCACAATTTTCGCAAATTTTGTAAAATTTCTATATAGTATTGCATATAACTATAGATATATTATGCCGATAATTGAACGATTTTAAAGAAATCAGTTACAATTAAAAGATGTCAACAACTTTTAAGTAATTTTCACTATCTGGCAATCACTTTCACATATTATTTCTTAATTCAATAAAGAATTATTGTAGGTTATTCTGTTACTCGGGCAATTCAATGAGTTCTTGGAGGATATCGAAAAGGATATGTAAGTTTAGTTCTTTTGATGAACGAAGATATAATAGATTTTTGATTTTGATTTCGAGTATACCTAGGTATTTGAGGCCCCAAACTCAAAATTGAATTGCATTGTATCATTTTTTTATTTAGAAAAAAAGAATGTTCGCAGTAAATAAACAACAAGAATGAGCCTTTTTTAAATTTATTAATTTGAATTTCGCGCCAAAGTGTGATAGTATGCGGCTGTGCCGCGACGCTGCCATCGAAAGTACAATTTCGGAATTCTGAGTACACTTTTCGAGTACAAACGCAATTTTCATTGTGGCAACATTGCTCAGTTTTTACGGTGAGTGGGCTGATCATCGTAAAATGCGAGCTCATAGATGTTTAATTTTCATTATTCACCTCTGACGTCACTTTTCAGTCCATTGGGAGTAAAAAGTAGAGCTTTAGCCCCGCTTCTTAGGCATCGAAAAGGGCTGAAATCATGCATGTGTCATAAAATAACCTTACCTAGGAGTCACATACCTAGTGATGGGCACTGCTCGGCCTGACTGTGGTAATACCTGACCTGACCGGTAATGTCCGGTCATGACGGTAAAAGTTGGTAAAACGCGGTCAGACCCAAATATCTCCAACAGGATAGTTTTTTTTTTTAGAAAAAAGTGGTTTAGTTGTTAGGACATCCCCTATGCTAAACTTGTACAAAAAGTTTTTCGGTTCTAAATGTTCCAGTTATTCTCAAAGTTATAAAAATGCGAAAAAGCTGAGCATAGCAGACGACACTTTTGACAGTTTCGCGCGAGTTTCGAGGGGAATTTGAAAATGACACTTTACAAATTGACAAATTACATTGAAAATCTGTTGCATTTATTATGTAATATTTTCAAAATAATATTTAGTAGTGTGCTAAGTTATTTCGAATATCATTTCAATAAATATGAGACTTATACATTAGGTTAAGTACTGTGTATCGTATAGGTTATATTCCCTGAATGAAAATACGGTTTTTTTGTCTTTAAATAACATAAAATTGATAAATAATTATTATGAATTTAGAGTTATGAGTAATTTGTGTAAATAATGTATTATGTGTTATTATTTGCATTGTCATTGTTACCACTTTTAATTATAATTGCCTTATTGAATTTCGTCACGTATAAATAATAACAAATAATAAATTATTTACACAAATTACTCATAAATCTAAATTCATAATAATTAGATATCAATGTTATTTTATTTAGAGAACAAAAAACAATATTTTCATTTAGGGAATATAACCTATACGATACAAAGTACTTAACTTAATATTTAAGTGTCATATTTATTGAAATGATATTCAAAATAACTTAGCATACTACTAAATATTATTTTTAAAATATTGCTTAGTAAATGCAACATATTTTCAATGTAATTTGTAAATTTGTAAAGTGTCATTTTCAAATTCTCCTCGAAACTCGCGCGAAACTGTCAAAAATGTCGTCTGCTATGTTCAGCTTTTTGGAATTTTTATTACTTTGAGAATAACTGGAACATTTAGAACCGAAAAACTTTTTGTACAAGTTTAGTATAGGGTATGTCCTAACAACTAAATCACTTTTCTCTATAAAAAAAACCTTTTCTGGTGGAAATATTTGGGTCTGACCGCGTTTTACCAACATTTACCGTCATGACCGGTCAGGATTGGTCATGACTGTGAAATACCGAGCAGCGCCCATCACTACACATACCCCATTTTAGTTCTGGGAACTTATTATAGATTCGCTAGTGAGATGCTGCAGATTTTACTTTCCCAGCCCTGCAGTGGGACGCCGATGCTGTTTTGGAATCGAAAATCGAACGACCTCTCTTTCTATCTTCACACGTTAGAAAAAGAGGTCCGTACAGATTACGACTGGGGGAGCAACCTTGTGTTTTCTAATTCTTGTCAAGGTCATATACGTACCCGACAGCGTGTACGTGTATAAATATTGAAGGATCACGCCATTTTGTAAACTTAACCTCTCTGAATGCTTTAAATCTGAAGACTGAATTTTCTTAATTCAAGATTGATGAAAAATATAAATCATTCGCCTCTGAAAATAATTTTTTAACTATTGTATTCAAACATAAGTAAGAATGTCATATCAATTATATAGAAACACTACACTGGGGAATACTTTGCAAGAAAGTCTGGACGAATTAATACAAGTAAGAAAGTTACATTTATATTAGAAAATATACCGGAAAATATCCTCTTTCTATGATTAATATTGGTGTGTTATGCTATAATGTTTCAGTATGGACAGATTACACCACAGCTCGCTATTAAAGTTTTACTTCAATTTGACAAAGCAATTAACCAAGCACTTGCTACCCGGGTTAGATCCAGGCTCACATTTAAGGTATGTGTCCATAATTATGCTGTATTTATGCTAAATATATTAGAAATTAAATGAGCAGTTAATCTCAAATCAAGCCTTATTCAATATTTCTAAAAATATATACGTTAATAACAATATACGAAATGGTTTCTCTTGCAGGCCGGCAAATTGAATACTTACAGATTTTGCGACAATGTGTGGACATTTATGTTAAACGACGTTGAATTTCGAGAAGTTCAAGAAGTTGCAGTTGTTGACAAAGTAAAAATAGTCGCATGTGATGGAAAAAGTAAGTACATAATATAAATCAGTTCATTTAGATGTTTGGATTCTTGTAACATATTTCAGAACTAGTCCAGTCAGATTGTACATTAGGGTGGTGCAGATTTTTTTTTAATTTTCATGCATATCGCCCCCAAATTTATTTGAATCCACAAAAAATAAGTGCGTCAAAAAACGGATTTCCCATAAAAAAAAAATACGTTTTTGTAAATTTTATTTAGAATCGTCAATATTAGGTAAATCGTGTTAAAACTCAACATTTCTCTTCACAATTAGCTATAGAATACCAATGAATAATTATTTTTTAAATATCCCATAAGTCTGTTTATGAGGTAAAAAAAACACATAAGTGAAAAATTGGGTTTTGCGAATTTTTGGCGCTAATTAGGATTTTTTGCGATTTTTTAAATCAAAATTCAGGGTGGATGCTTGACCGGGAATTTTATGAGACCGGGAAATGACAGTGGATGTATTTTTTTACCGGGAATTGTACACATTTTTAGAAAAAAAGTCTCCCAAGTTTGATTTCAACAGTTTTTTAAAGAACTAGTTGTTATGCTTTTCAATTATGATATCATTCAGTTTAGAAAGCGTATTTCGAAAATCTTTCACTTTAAAAATTTTCAATTTTAGATTTTAATTTTTAAACGTACATTTTAATTTAAAGAATTTAAAATTGAAGTTTTAAAGACTTAAACAATTAAAAATTAGAAGCGTTTGAAATCGGAAGATTTTGGATAAAAAACATTTTCAGTTGATCAACTGATGATAATAAGACTGATAAACTGATGATTGTATAAGACGATTCGGAATCAGTTCAAAATTGAAGAATTTCCACATTTTAACGTTAAAAATGAAACTATTTCAATTGGAAAGTCTTATTAGTTAAACAAATGTGAATGCCCGATTGAAACTTTATAAACTATTTTCAATTTTTAAATAACTTCAAAATAATATATTTATACTTAAAGTGTTTAATTAATTCAAGTTAACAAACAATTGTTTAAACAATTTTTTATTATTTTTATAGTATACTCTTTGCATAATGTTAGAAAGTTGCGGTTTTTCCCCTGAAATTTTCCACTTTTTGTCAACTTTTTCTTAGAGCGAGATAATAATTAATGCAATTTAACAAATTATTATCGTTTATAACTGTCTTCTATATTAATGCTAGATATTTGTAGTTTTTCTGAAATTTTAAACTTTTTGTTGACTTTTTACTTAGTGAGATAATAATTAATGGAAGTTAACCAACATAATTGTTTAAACAATTCATTATGACGTATAACTATATTCTCTTTTTAGTTAGGAATAAATAATAAATATTAATTTAAACAAAAAAGCACTTAGTAACTGTCACTAGGTAACAAGATTTTGTTCATCATCAATTTATGGGACATTTTAGTTTGTTTCTTTCCTTAGAATACGAGCCTAAAGGGGAAAATGTTCGATCTTTTCGCGTTTTTCAGAAAAATAGATTTAAAAAGTTTTATGTGATATTGAACATTAAATCTTGAATATTTCCGAAAATATTGAATCCACGAAAAAAGTGCCTGTTTCAGAAAATTGCCCAAAAAACACGAATTTTATAAAATTTTGTTACATAGTGTATTTCAAGGAAAAGTTAAATTTAATATGATCTATATAGAAAATTTGAAGAATGTTACAAATATCTGTTTTATTTTAGAAAAAATTATTCACAAAAAAGAGATTGTTTAAAAAATGATTTTTTCTATTGTTTATTGATTATTTATTCATAGATAAAAAGTCAAAGCAAAGTTAAAACTTAAAAAAAACGCAACTTTCTAGCAATTATTTAAGAGAATACAGTGATAAACAATAATAAATTGTATGAACAATTATACTTGTTCAAGAAATAAATCTCAAGGACCAAATTTAGCTTGTGCGATAACCAGCGTTAACAAGGACAAATAATGATATTTATAAAGATACAGCAATAATGTAAACAAATTGTTAATCAACATCGTTTCTAATGACCATGTAGTTGATGCGACGTTAAACATCTAAATAAAATTATACTGGTTTAATTATATTAATTTTTACTTCGCTCTAAGTGAAAAGTGGACAAAAATTTGAATATTTCAGAAAATATTTAAGAAATTTTCCACTTTTTGTCCAGTTTTCATTTATAGTATGATAATAATCAATTCAATTTAACAAAAATAATGGCTTAAACAAATTATTTTTGTTTATAAGTATCTTATCCTATAATAATGCTAGATAGTTGCGGTTTTTCTGAATTTTTGTATTTTTTGTCCATTTTTTATTTAGCGAGATAATAATTAATGTAAGGTAACAAACATAATTGTTTAAACAATTGATCATTGTTTATAACTATCTTTTCTTAGATTAATGCTAGATAGTTTCGGGGTTTTCTGAAATTTAAAGATTTTCTTTGAATTATTAGTTGGGTTAAAATAATAAATATTAATTTAAAAAAAAAAGGCTCTCAGAAACTCTTTCAAGGAAAATTTTAATTTCATATGAACTATATAGAAAATTTGAAGAATCGCAAATTTCTAGCATTATTCAAAGATAATATTATTTTTTTTAATAATAAATTGTTTAAACAATTATGTTTGTTAACTTGAATTAATTATTACTTCACTCTAAGAGTGGACAAAAATTTGAATATATAAGAAAAAATTTAACTTTCTAGCATTATTCAAAGAGAATATTTTTGAAAATAATAATAAATTGTTCAAACAATTATTATGTTTGTTAACTTGAATTATTTAATAGCTCACTCTAATTGAAAAGTGGACAAAAAGTGGAAAATGTTAGAAAAAACTGCAACTTTCCAGCATTATTCGAAGAGAATATTATTATAAATAATAATGAATTGTTTAAAAAATTATTTGTGTTAAATGTAATTGATTATTGCCTCGCTTTAACTGAAAAGTTGAAAAAATAGGAAAAAACATGACTTTCTAACTCTATCTTTCTAACTCTCTATTTGGTCAAAAAGTTGAGAACAGAATTGTTACTTTTATTATTAACGAATCATTTACAATTTATATGTTCTCTTTTAGCAGAAAAAATGTCCTTTAACGTTAATTTCACATTGGAACCTAATTTCCGACAATTAGACTGGACTTTTCTTATTGTTGCTTATATAAATACGCAACAAACCCTAATTAATTTCTTATTTTTCAGCCCTGGACACAGATGCACCACCAAGGCGATAATAAGATTTGATTTAACTTCCTGTCAATGGAATATCTTGGTTTGATTCATAACAAACCTTTCCTATCTTTGTATTATTAAAAACCTTAATTTTATTTTATGTGCCAAAAATGTTGTATGTAATGCATGCCTAGAAATTGTAAGCAGGAAAATTTTGCATCGCAAATTATTTTCTACAAAAATGGGTGTATTTTATATCAAATAAGAAGGCATAAATTTCAAAAATTTAGTCAAGTGTATACTTTTACTTATTCAATATGCTACATTAAAATGCTATTTACATTTAACAACTTATAAACAATACCTAAATAGAATATTTACTGTAATTTTTCATTCTGCTTAATAAAAATAACTAGCGATTCTTACAAATCAAATTGCGAGTATGTCTATATCAATAGTACCTAGATCCTTTTTTGAAATTCAATATCTTTTTACAAAGGAATGATCGCAGTCAATTCATTTTCACAATTATGTATACCAAGTATAATAGAATTTATATAATAAATATGAATAATTAAGAGTACTAGACAAAAAAAGGTTTAGTACTCTAATTTTCAGATATGGTGTAAAATTTGACTGATTTGTGAAAGTAAATATAGTTTATGTAGTCTTTGTTTTCTTGGTTACAAACTCTAAAATGTTGGTGGATTTAAAATAAATAATCGTTCTTCTTCCTTTTTTATCCATTTTAACATTTTACTGACAGCATTTATAGCATCTGGTTTAGTGACTAGAGGTCCAAAGGTTGCATAAAGCTCAAAACCTGATGTAACCTGTAACAAATGAGAAATAAAATGATTGTACAAAAAAATTCTACTTATAAGGTTGGCTGAGAAAAAGGGGTGAAGCAGGGTTTTGTACAGACTGGTTTCAGAATTCCAGGGATCATAGCGGTTCAGTAGTTCAATTTTAGGTAAAAAAAAGCGAAAAATTTTTCGAAAAAAGAGAGTTTCCTTTAATATTAAAAATATTTTACAGGGTGTCTGCTCAAATCCTGGAAAAAAATGGCCTGCCAATTTCAGGTTTTTTCCAAGTATTTCATGTTTTGTTCAGGTATAATTTTTCATAGTACGGAGCCATGCAAATATTTCGCATTCTTTAAAACAATCAACTCGGAATATGTATGCAGTTTCGCGAGTTTATTATAAATAATGTTTTTTTTTCTGTTTCTAGGGATTCAATTATTATGTTGAATTTAGAAAGCTTTGAAAAATTATATTACAAGATATTCTTAAATATATTAGCACCATCAATTAATTAAATAATACTAAAAACATAATTAATCACTTCTCGAATTGTTTATTATTTTATCTTTCTATACTTAAAATTCAGTGCATATTTAGGTAAATGCAAATGTGGGTACTATATTGAAGTCAACTTATAAATCGCCCTAAATTCCTAACTTTCCGTGTAAAAATATTGTTGAATTTTCAAACAAGAAGATTAATTTTTACCAAAAATATGAATTTTTAACAAAATGCATGAATTCTCAACCAAATAGTTGAATTTTTAACAACAACAAAATAAGTTTTTAATCAAAAATGGAATAGTTAAACTTAAAACAAAACTAATTTTCCATACAAAAAAAATTTAATCAAAGTGATGAATTTTCAACTAAAATGGTGAATTTTCAACTAGCATAGATGAATTTCAAATTAAAAAGATGAATTTTTAACAAAAGAGTTTAACTTTCAACGAAGTAGTTTTATTTTGAACCAAGAAGATCAATTTTCAACTGAAATTAATAATATTTAACTGAAATACTCGAATTTTGAACCAAAAAGATGCATTTCCAAACAAGATTAATTTTCCGCCAAAAAAGACAATTTTTCAACCAAATAGAAGAATTCTCAACCAAATAGTTAAATTTTTAACTAAAAAAGATCAATTTTCAACCAAAAATGGAATAATTAAATCTGCTAAAAAAATTAATTTTGTAAACAAAAATTGTAATCAAAGTGATGAATTTTCAACTAAAACGATGAATCTTCAACATAGATAGCATAGATGAATTTTTAATTAAAAAGATAAACTTTTTAAAAAGAGTTTAACTTTCAACCCAGTTGTTTTATTGCCAACCAAAAATATGAATTTTCAACAAAATAGTTGAATTTTTAACTAAAAAAGATAATTTTTCAACCAAATAGTTGAATTTTGAATCAAAAAAAGATCAATTTTCAGACAAAAATGGAATAGTTAAATTTTCAGTTAATAAATTAATTTCCAACCAAACTACTGAATTTTCAACTAAAATGATGAACTTTCAACTGGAATAGTTGAATTTTAAACCAAAAAAATAAATTTCCAAGTTGAATTCAACATATTTTTTGGTTGAAATATTAAAACTTACATTTTTCATTGAGAAATCATCTTTTTTAGTTGGAAATTCAAGTGTTTGGTTAAACGTTGAAATACACTGTTAAAAATTCATTTTTTAAATTGAAAATTCATTACTTTAGTTCAAAATGTAACTATTTTGTTGACAATTCAAATGTTTCTAAGAAAATTAATTTTTTTGTTGAAAATTTATATTTTCAGGTTGAAAATTCAATTTTTTTGTAGAAAAATCTGTTTTTTTTTTACTTGAAAAATCAATTATTTTGTTGAAAAGTCGTCTTTTTGGGTGAATTGAACAGTTTTTTATTTAAAATTAAAATATATTTTGGTTGAAATATCAACTATTATATTTTTCGTTGAGAATTTATCTTTTTTGGTTGAAAATTAGACTATTTAGTTAAAAGTTAAACTACTTTTTTCAAAATTCATTTTTTTAAATGAAAATTGATGATTTTAGTTAAAAATTTCTCTCTTAGGTTGATAATTAGTTTTTTTGGCAGAAAATTAATACTTTTGGTTAAAAATTCAAGTATTTGGGTAAAAATTAATCTGTTTTGTTGAAAATTCAATATTTTTACTTAAAACATTGAGAATTTGTAGTGTTTCAATTTTAATTTAATATTAGTGCCTCCATTCCGAATTCACTTCTTTATTTCGTGCAAAATCTTCTTATTTTCCCTTTTAATTTAATTTTTTAAAGTTTAATTTCTCGACTGAATCGTTAGCAAATTCTTCGCTGCAATCGATGTCCTTCAAATCTACCAAATTAGCAAATAAATTGTTCAGGAAATATTTGGAAATAGGTATAATTAAAAAGAATCTCTTTCAAACCTTCTTATTTTATAATGTCTCGCATTTCTGTTTATGGTTCTTAAAAAAGGAATCGAAAACTTGTAAAAAGAGGAAAATTGGGTAAATATTCTCGATTTTAGGTGTTTTAGGAGATTTTTCAAATTTTATGAGAAAAAAGAGGATTAGGTAAAAAAGATAGTGACTGTGATCCTTGCAATTCCATGAGTTTTCTAGGACAACTTTGGAAAGAACTCCAGGCCCATTTTTCTCCGAAAAAATCCAGGCAATTAAATACAATTTCAAAACATTCTACTGTTCGTAGATTAATTTACCAACAATTTCTTATACAATTATTAATTAATGCAAATTCGAAGGAATTTTCAACAATTAAATTCTACACAATTCTCATTATTATTATTATAAAATTTCGTAAGTCTCGATTTATTATAATCATATCAAGGCGTTGACCACTTGACTTTTGAGTGTATATCAGATTTTAAAGATTTTTCAAAGATTTCACGAAGACTTGTAAACCGGATTTATATCATATTACCTTCGATCATATTATTATTATTATTAGTAAAAGTCAATTAATATCAGATCGGAAATTAAAAATTCGCCATAAAGTACTAAAATAATTGTTAAAACTTTGAAATAAGTGCGACTGAAAAAATTCCAGTCGTTTTCACAAAATGCCATGACTTTTCTAGATCTTGCAGTAACCCTGGTGCACTTATCAGAGAAAAATAATAAAAAAACGTACCCATGCCAGCATGGTTTCTTTGTCCAGTTGTTGAAATATCAACTTCAAAGGGCGGCTGGTTGTGTGCAATCTATGATGCAGGCATTGATATGATCCCAGTAACCTTGAAATTAATTTCATAATGTCAGTATCGTAATACGGAAAAATTAGTCAAAGTAGGCATCGTGCGCCTACAAAAAAGGATTTCTTAGCCTATTAAGACGTTAGTTAGGTCGTTCGAACCTCTCCCTCCCTACTTCCCCTACCCATACTTCAACCTTCGCTTCCCCTCATTTATCCAACTTCTTCCTAATCTACTTCCCCCTCTCCTAATTTCCCCAGCCAACACTCCCATTCCCCTACTTCCCCAACCCCATTCTCCACCACTTCCTCTATCCTCCTTCCCCTACTCCCCCTCACCACATTTCACATCACTTCCCGTAGTTCCACTCCCCTCACTTCCCCTTCCCACATTTCCTCTACCTATCCTACGACCCTCCGCTCAACCCCTTCCATCATTTTATCCCACTTCTCCTACTTCCACTCATCGCATTTCCCCTACATCATCTCCTCGCATTTCCCATCACTTCTCCTCCACTCACACTTTCATTGCCCTCCCTTCCCCTACTCCACCACACCTCATTTCTCATCACTCCCCCCCTCACCCCACTCCATCTCTCTCATTTCTTCCTACGTCCACTCCTGTCATTTATCCTATTCTTCCCTTATTTCCCCTACTTATTCTCCCCTCACTTTCCTTTCCACTAATTTCCCTTCACTTTCCTTGACCCTAATTTCCCACCACTTCCCCTGCCATAAATTCCCATCACTTCCCCATTTCCCCTCAGTTCTCCTACCACCCTACCTCTCATTTATCATCACTACCCCCTAATTCCCCTCCTTCCATTTATATCCTACTTTCCCTTCGAGCTTCATTTGTCCTGCTTCCCCTCCCTTCCTCACCCATCATTTCCCCTCACCCATCTTATAATTTCCCCTCACATACCCTAATTCCCCTCCCTCCCAACATTTCCCATCACTTCCCCTCCTTGGAAAAGAGTACGACAAAACTATAAGGGTTTCTGCCTGGGCCTACGAAACCCTAAAAACAGACAAAAAAGTACCAATAAAATACCTTTCTATTTCTTCATCTGTAGTGTATGGTGGTTGAAAGCCAGGACTCCAAAATTGAGCCGTAGTTCTACATTTATACAAAATGTGTCGAATTTCAGGTAATCCAATTTCCGTAGTCGTAATAGAGGCTTTGTTCATTGATTCATTTATGGCCTCAAGACAATTTGTTCTTCGTAACTTCTCCATAATTTTCTGAAAATCAAGTTACTTTTATTTTGCAATATTACCTATTATTAAGCAGGGTTGCTACAAAATCCCAATTTCGAAATTACCTGACTTTCCCTGATCAATTTTTTAATTTCCTTGACCGTTATGAATTTTTGTTTGAGGTATAAAAACAAATTTACACCTAGGAGATCAATAATTTTAATGCAAAAGAAGTGTTTGATTCTAAATTGAGGGAATTGGAAGATATTTCGTAAGAAAAATGTTGAGTAAAAAAATAGTAAATCAACGTATATTATAACTTAGAGATATTGAATTTTCAATAAAATAGATGAATTTAAAAGCAATTAGTTTATTTTTCAATCAAACAGATTAATTTTCAACAACAAAAAAAGAAATTTCAAAAAATAGTTAAATATTCCGAAGTGACTCGTCATCCCGAAATTCGAGATGAGCAATCAAACATCTTTCGTAAAATAGTCCATTTCCTTTTCCATCTCCCACATTTGTGCGGGACTAATAGACACAGCCTTAATATTCAAACAAAAGAATGAATTCTCTACGAAGATCAATTTTCTACCAATAAACAACGAATTTTCAAAAAATAGGTAAACATTCAACCAAAAATAAACTCAAAAACGTAAATTTTGAACCAAAAATAGAATAATTAAATTTAAAAGGAAATTTCAACAAATATTTACATTTTTAAGCAAAAAGATAAATATTCAACCAAAAAACATGAATTCTCACCGAAAGTGTAATAGTTGATATTTCCTCCAAAATTTTTTTTATTATACATTAGAAAAAGATGAATTTTCTACCAAAAAGACGAATTTTTAACGAAGTAGTTGAGTTTTCAACTTAAAATGATAAATTTTGAAACAAAAATTGAAAAATTAATTTTCAGTTAAAATCATTAATTTCCAATAACAAAAAATGAATTTTTAACAAAATAGTTAGATTATCAAACAAAAAAATGAATTTTCAACCTAAAAATATGAATTTTCTACCAAAATAATGGGATTTTCAACCCTAAAAAGATGAATCTTCAACCAAAAAGATGAATTAAAAAAAAAATAGTTGAATTTTCAACCAAAATAACTGAATTTTCAACCAAACATGGAATAGTTAAATTTTCAGTTAAAAAAATAATTTTCAACAAAATAGATAGTTAGCTTTTCAACAAAAAAAAAAAGGTTTTCTAAGAAAAATGATGAATCAACAAACAAAAAAATGAATTTCTAACAAAGCAGTTTTACTTTCAACTAAGTAGTTGAATTCTCAACTAAAAAAGATTCATTCTCAATCAAAAGTGTAATAGCTGATATTTCAGCAAACAAATATTTCAATTTTAAACCAAACAGTTGCATTTTTAGCAAAAAAAAAATTAAATTTCTACGACAACAGATGATTTTTCAAACAAAAAGGGCGAAATTTCAACAAAAGAGTTGAATTTTCAACAAAGATAATATGAACAAATGGATCCAAATGGTTGAATTTTTTACCAAAATAGTTGAATTCTTAACGGAAAAAAACGACGTTTCAAAAAAAATTTGGATTTTCAACCAAAAAGAATAACTTTCTAATAAAATTGTTGAATTTTTAACAAAATAATAAACTTTTCAAACAAATAATAAAAGTTTTAACCACAATATAAATTATCAACCAAAAAATTATCAAATTATACTTTTCTGACACTCACTTGTTATTACAACTTTTGCTTTTCTAATTCTAATTTCATTAAGGTTCCACGTTTATGAAATCAACAGAATGTACATGTAATTTGTGGATGACCACTAAACTTCAACTTCAGTTTATCGAAAATTCCCTGACTGTTTCAGATTTTCCCTGACATTCCCTGATCAGTTTTAAATGCCCTGACTTTCCAAGAATTCCCTGACATGTAGCAACCCTGTTAAAGCATGTTATTTAACTGTACCGAAACAAATTACTTGTCAATATATACTGTAATCATAATGTAGAATATTAATAATTTACATATTGTAAAAGTGAACGTACTTTTTTTGCTTCTGACAGAGTAAAGAATACGTCTCTATCTACTGTAAGTAACAACAGACAAGCCTGGCAGTCTTCTGATAAGTATGACACATGCCCGTGCATGAAACCATTTGCATCAAATTTTGGCAAACAAATTGGTGTCCAACTCTCTGCTGTTTTAAATGATTCAGAGCTGCTGACTAAATTTTGGATCAAATGTAAATCCGCTGGATGTATGTAACATTTTTTCATTCTAACTAATGTCACCAGTTGGTTATTCGCTAAAAGAATTGCAAACACTAAATTCTAGAATTAAAAAAAAAGATGAGATTATTATCCATCATTATTTTATAAACGACATGCATACCTCTTTCTCTCTCTCACAAGACTCACTTTGATTTTCCCACAAATTTGAATGATAGTTTGCGTAATGGAATCTCTCATCGCAGGTAACAATGGCAAACACTTGACTGCCCCTAGAAAAAATGCTGGCTCTCGATCCATAAAATTTAGTAAGTGATCTATTAGTCGTTCACTACCAGTCAATAGTCTTCTCAAATCGAAATTCCTTCTTTGATCATATACCCTCGTTAACTGTGTCTGTGTCAATACCGACAGTATTTGATTATACACATACCTGGAAAAAAAATATAGAATAATTAAGGGCCTAAAATATTTCGAATTTCAGACTACACACTAGGGTGGCCCTTATTTTTCACTTTTCGAATTTCTCTGTTCTCATCCCCCAGTTTTGCTCGAATGCCCAAAAAAAATCTCCTCCAAATTTAAGCAAAATCGGTTAATATTTAGGGGTGGCGCAAAGACCATGAAGTTTCCCATTGATTTAATATGGGAAAAAGTCAGCTTTTTGTAAATCTAATATTTAAACGCGATAATATGTTACAAATAATTCCGTGTTTCAGTATATTGTCCAGAATTCCTCAGAGAATAAGAATCAATCATAAATTTTGAGGTTGAATAATTTGAAGCCACTCTTATGGGTCCCCAAAGAAAACCCCATAAGTGACAAATTTGAATTTTACGTAATATTGCGGTTTATTGACACCTTTTAAAAGTTTTTTGAAAAATAAATAATCATTATTCGGTCATTTAAGAACACCCAGCAATTTGCTAACTACTATTCAATTGTTTGAACAATTTTAATTTGTTTGAATATTTGTTTTTTTCAGTTAACTCGCGAAATGAACGTATTTTCTAGACTTTATGAGTTATTTAATCAATTATAACAATAAAATAATTTTACAATTATTTAAATAATACGTATTTATTCAAGTATATATTTTACCAACAAAAAGCAGGAAAAAAATTTTATCTCACTAAATTTTCGACAAATTTTAATATTTTTAAGTACTAATTTGTTTATTATGAATACTCCTAGATGTTTAAACAAATTGAAATTGTTTAAACAATTGAATATTAGTTAAAAAATGACTGAGTATTCTTAAATTATCGATTAATGATTATTTATTTTTAACAAACTTTTAAAAAGCGTCAATAAACTGTAATATTACGTAAAATTCAAATTTGCCACTTATGGGGTTTTCTTTGGGGACCCATAAGAGTGGCTTAAAATTATTCAACCTCAAAATGTATTATTGATTCTTATTCTCTGACGAATTCTGAACAATATACTGAAACACGGAGATTTTTTTTTGGCATTCGACCAAAAGTGCGGGGTGAGAGGAGAGAAATTCGAGGGAAAAAATCCACAAAGTATAAATAAGAGCCACCCTACTACATACCTTTTGAATGCCCCCGACCCCCACTGACACACTTACAAAAAGAACACAAAAAAACATTTTTTCAACTCTATCGATAACAGGCTTCACAGGTCAAAATGTTACATTTTCAGTTCAAAAATTAATTTTCAACCAAAAATAAACGAAATTTAACAAAATAGTTGAATTTTTAACCAAAGAAATGAATCTTCAATAACAAAATAAATTTTTCACAAATTAGTTAAACTTTTAACCAAATAGTTCAATTTTCAAACAAAAAAGGTGAATTCTCAATGAAAAATGTAATAATTGATACCTCAACCAAAACATATTTTTATTTTAAATCAAGAACAGTTAAATCCATCCAAAAAAGATGCATTTTCAACAAAATAGTTGAATGCTTAACTAAAACAGATTAATTTTTGACCAAACAGTTGCTTTTCTAAATGAAATTTCTACGAAAATAGATGAATTTTTAACCAAATACTTAAATCTTCAACCAACAAAGATTTTTCAGTCAGGAAAGAAACAATTTTTCAACAGCAGAATTTTTTAATTTTCAAGCAAAAAAGATCATTTGTTTTTTTAACAACAAAATTAATTTTCAAATAAATAGTAAGATTATCTTCCAAAACAGTTAAATTTTCAATCAAAGAAGACGAATTTTCAACAAAGCAGTTGAATTTTCAAAAATAAAGATGACTCATCAACCAAGAAGATAAATTTTCTATTAAAAAAGACGAATTTTCAACAAAAAGACATGCATTTTCAGCTAAAAGATCATTTCTTAATAAAAAACGGTATAATTATATTTAAAGTTAAAAAATTAATTTTCAACCAAAAATAAACAATTTTTAACAAATTAGTTAAAAGTTCAATCAAAGAGATGAATCATCAACAAAAAAATGCATTTTTCTCAAAGTATTTTAACTTTCAACCAAGTAGTTCAATTTTCAAAGAAAAAAGGTGAATTCTCAATCAAAAAATGTAATAGTTGATATTTCAGCCAAAAAATATTTCTATTTTAAATAAAAAATAGCTGAATTTTATGAAAAATTCGAATTTTCAACAAAACAGTTGATTAATTTTGAACCAAACAGTTCCATTTTTAAGTGAAATAAACATGAAACACATTCTCAACCAAATTTTTTAATTTTTAAGCAAAAAAGATGTGTTTAACAAAATTTCAAATAAATAGTTGAATTTTCTTCCAAAACAGTTGAATTTTCATCCAAAAAGAATGACTTTTTAACAATTTTTTTGAATTTTCAACCAGAAAGGATGACTTTAACAAAATTTTTGAATTTAAAACAAAAAAATTAAATTTTCAAACATATAATATAAATAATACAACTACTTGAAAATAATACAATTACTTTAAAATTCAACTACTTTTGTTGATTTTTTTGTTGATAAAATTAAAGATTCATTTTAGTTAAAAATTTCTCTCTTTGGTTGAAAATTGAACTACTATTTTGATTAAAATTAATCTATTTTGGTTGAAGGTTCAACTACTTTGTTGAAAGATTTTCTTTAAAATTAATCTGTATTCTTTGAGGATTAACTATTTTGTTGAAATTTAGTCTTTTTTGGATGAATTTAACTGTTCTTGATTTAAAATTAAAATATTTTTTGGTTGAAACATCAACTATTACATTTTTCGTTGAGAATTAATTTTGTTTTGTTGGTTTAACTAAATACTTGGTTAAAAGGTGAACTAGTTGGTTAAAAATTAATTTGTTTGGTTAAAGATTCATCACTTTAGTTGAAAATTCAGATCTTTGGTTGAAAATTCATGAAGTTTGTTGAAAATTTGTCTTTTTGTCTGAAAATTCATCTCTTTCGGTTACAAATTTTATTATTTGATTCAAAACTTAATTCATTTTGTTTAAAATTCAAGAATTTGGTTGAAGTTACCCTTTTTGGTTGAAAATTCAACTGTTTTGTTGAAAACTCATCTTCATTGGTTACAAATTCAACAATTTTGTCAAAAAGTCATTCTCTTTGGATGAAAATTCAACTGTTTTGGAAAAAATTCAACTATTTATTTAAAAATTAACTTTTTTGTTAAAAAATTCTTATTTTTTACTTAAAAATTCCAAAATTTGTTTCCTTTTGGATGAATTTAACTGTTCTTGATTTAAAATTAAAATATTTTTTTGGTTGAAATATTAATTATTACAGTTTTCGTTGAGAATTCATTTTTTTTAATTCAACTACTTGGTTATAAGTTAAATTACTTGATTAAAAATTAAGTTTTTTGGTTAAAGATTTATCATTTTGATTGCAAATTCATCTCTTAGTTAAAAATTCAACTGATTGGTTAAAATTCCATGTATTTTGTTGAATCTTTTTGGTAGATAATTAATCTGCCTGGTTCAAAGTTCATCTTTTTGGTTGAAAATTCAACTATTTGATTAAAACTTCATATATTTTATTAAAAATGAAATATTTTTATTGCAAATGTTAGAAATTTGATACATTTTAAACCCTGCGTTTCTGAAAATTTGGTCTAATGAAACGTTTCATTGTTTCATGAAACTTTCAAGTTTTCAGTGAAACGTTTCATTGATTCATATCCTTAAGTGCATTACTTTTGAATGCGTTTCAATCTGACTTTTTCTGCAGGGTTGAAATTTGCTATGCATAAATTTCGCATTTAAAGTGCAGTACTTTTGAATGAATTTCAATTCGACGTTTTTTGTGGGGAAAGTGTCTCGAACTACGCAAAATTGTATGCCCTGAAATAATTTGGAACAAGACAATAGTAGATGCGCCAGAACGAGACTCTATAATATTTACGTTATTAATTAACACAAATTTCCATGCTACTTCAGACAAATAATTTTTAAGGATGAAAAAATTCTGCCTAAGCCAGGATTTGAACCGGGAACGCCACTATCCATGAGTGGAGCGTTGACCAATTACGCCACCGAGGGCTCAGCAGATTTTTTCTTGTTATTCAAAGCTACCTTTTTCTCTACTGCAGCAAATGTAACACTTTTGAAATGCAATTTAAAAACTCGGACGTTAACATCTTCAAATGGTAAAAACATCATCCTAATATTAATAAGATTAAACCCACATTGATCAAAAATGGTACATTTGTCGCAATGAAGAAAGTATAGTATTCCCCTGTAAAAAGGTAGCTACAAAGAACAAGACAAGATCTGCTGAAGCCTCCGTTGGCGTAATTGGTTAACGCTCTACTCATGTATAGTGACGTTCCCGGTTCAAATCCGAACTGAGGCAGATTTTTTCTTGTTCTTTAAAAATTATTTGTCCGAAGTAATCGTTTTAGCACCAAAATTTGTATTATTTAAAAAAAATTTTAACTGGACGTTAACATCTTCAAGCGGTAATAACATCTACTCAATATTAATACTTACGTTAGCTGTAATACGAGTTGTGACACGCTTTCCAAAGTTTTGGATACAGAAACAAGTATCAGTGGACCTTTTAATACAAAAACAAAACATGTGTCTCCCGCATGTACTGATCTGATCATATCATTGCTTGCTTGAACAAATGACACCAAAGCCTGCATAACTCCCATAACTGTAACGAGTTTGTCTTCAGAGCTGTATCTCGAATATATTGGTTTTCCAGCTTGACTTAATACAAACACATGTTTTTTACGTGCAAGCCATATCTTGCATTGCAGTGGATCAGTTTCTAAACTACTATTTCCTAACTGATGTGCAATTTCTTCCTATAAAAATGGGTAAATTGATCATTATAAATTTCATCATAATCATACAAAACTAGAAAAAAAATCGCGTTAAGAGCGCTTATTACAAGTTTCTTATTCTGATTGCCTAAATAACAAATGAAAATATATAATTTAATTTAAAGTCCTATAAAATATAATTATTAATTATAAATTAATATTAAAATAGGTACATCGGCTTTCATACAATTTTGATTTCAATCGTCTTTCAGATCTGTGTAACTTTCATTTAAGTATAAGATTTTGTCCCAGCAGGAATTAAAAACAAAGAAAAAAATTAGTAAGGTAATGTGGGATTTTATATTATATTATTAATATTATTATATTTCGACACTGATCCATTTCGAAGATGTTTACAATTGAACATTCGCCAACTTGTATAGTTTTGAACGTTTATAGTTTAAAATCATAAAATTATGAACACCTTTTAGAAATAGGTCTATCTTGAAGATTTGCAATTAAAAGTCCTTCAATTTTTAATTTGTATCATTTAAAATGATGTAATTTGAATGTTTTTTTAATAGTTCAACTTTAAGATTTACAACTGAAAGAGTTACAATTGAAAACTCTTGAATTTGAGTGATGTAAAAATAAAAATTCTTAAATTTGGGTGATTTTGGAAATCAAAAGTCGAGTTTTCAATTCTAAATCTTCCAAATTGAAGAAATTTCGAATGTAAATCATCAAAATTGCAGACATTTTCAATTATAAAACTTAAATCTTGCATAATTTTTTATTTTTTATTGTTAAAATTGAAACTCTTCAATTTTCAAGATTTAAAGTTCAAATTTCTAAATTTTAGAGTTAAAATTGAAAATTCTTGAATTTAGAAAATATTCAATTTTCAAGATTTATATTTTAATGGTATGTAATTTTGAAAGTTTTTTTGGGATTAGTTCAATTTTCAGAATTCAAATTTCTACAATTTGAAAGAACTACAATTAATACCCTTGAATTTTAGAGATTTATAAATAAAAACTCTTGAATTTTATATGATTTTAATGATCAAAAGTCAAATTTTCAATTCTAAATCTTCTAAGTTGAGGGAATTTCGAATGTAAGTCATCAACATTACAGAAATTTTGTATTGTAAAACTTAAAACTTGCATCATTTTTAATTTTAATTGTTAAAATTAAAAACACTTCAATTTGAAAGATTTACGATTCAAAGTTCTACAATTTTGAAAACTCAAAATTGATAATTCTTGAATTCTTAAAATATAGAATTGCAAATTATTCAATTTCCAAGATTTATAATTTAATATTTTTAATGGTATGTAATTTTAAAAGTTTTTTTTTTGTTAGTTCAATTTTGAAGATTTAAAATTGAAAGTTCTTCAATTGTAACGATTATTGCAATTTAAAATTCTTCAGTTTTGAATATTTGCAATTAAAGACTCTTCAATATTTAAAGTGTAGAATAGAAAATGATCGAATTTTGAATCCTTTTTTTGGAATAGTTCAATTTTTAAGATTTCAAATTGAAATGTATTCAATTTTATGGATTTTGAATTGCAAATTCTTCAATTGTGAACAGTAAAAATGAGTTATTTTTTTAGAAATTCTTATAATTTTTGACATATTCAACATATATTTACTTGTATAAAAAAATGAATTTTTAATACCACTTTGACTGTTATTTGACAATAAAGTTACTTGTACTCATGACAAATATAAAGTGAAATACTGTTGGATGCGTCTGTTCTGATTAAATAAAATGTTACATTATATATCTTGAATTTTTCTCAGTTTCATCATGCAATTTAATACATTTATGTAATAAATGTCAAGAAAACGTGGTAAATGGAATCTTATAGAAAATTCGAATCAAATTCAAATAGTCGAATTTAATTCCACCTTGATGAATAGTTCACCGGAAAATAACTTGAAAATGTATTTTTTATGTTTTTTAAATGTTAAAAAAATATTCAAAGTACGGTGTCGGATTATTACACACGCGGCGATATTTAGTTAATGAGAAAAATAATCTGCTAATTTTAAAGAATAGTAACTAAGTGGAAAAAATGATAATCATGTACAATTTTCTGCAAAATCAGGGTATCCAGCGATTCTTCGGAACAAAATTCAAGGTATTTTCCAGATTTTCCAGGTCAAGAAATCAAGTTTTTCCAGGTCTCCATTTTTTTCATTGAATAATGAAATAAAAGTTTGTTATACATGTAAAAAATGAGCCATTTCATTTTTTATTGGACAACAATTTCTAAAGAAGCCAGAACCATAAATAAACAAAGTCCTAATTTTTTGCGAACATAAGTCTTCTTTGTGAAATCTTTGGGAATATTTTAAAATCTTTGTAAAGTCTTTGAAATCATTGAAATCTTTGTGAAATCTGTGAAATCTTTTGGAATTTTTTAAAGCTTTTGTAAAATCTTTGAAATCCTTGAAATCTGCGTAATTTTTTGAAATTTTTTGAAATGTTTGTGAAATCTTTCGCAAATCGTTTGAAATCACTCGAATATTTGAAATATTTGTTAAATCTTTTGAAATCTTCTCAAAAAATTTTTAATCGTTTTAAACCTTTGTACTGTTTTGAAATCCTTGAAATCGGGTGTACTGTACCGTTTTTTAAATCTTTGAAATTCTTGTATTCTTTTGAAATACTTATGAAGTTTTTAAAATATTTGTGAAATCTTTCTGAAATCTTTTGTATTCGTTTGAAATCATTGGAATAATTAAAATATTTGTGAAGTCTTTCTGAAATCTTTTACATTCGTTTGAAATTCTTTCATAATAGACTAAAAGATTTAAATGACTCTTCGTATTTCAATAAAATTACTGTTTTAAAAGCAAACAAAAAATTCAAGTTGAAGGTTCTCGTGAAAAATTCAAGGAGAGTGCCAGGTGTTCAAGGTTTCAAAAAAATTCAAGGAGTATTCCAGGTTTTCAAGGTCGCTGGACATCCTGAAAATCGGATGCGGCGGAGCCCTAGGGGGCACAGGGGGCAATGCCCCCCCCCCCAGAAGTCGACCAGGGAGGGGTTAAGTATTGATTTGCCCCCCTCTGAAATCGAATGATTAAATTCATGGAATCGTTTTTTCCAAAAATTTACCTGAAATCTTTGTGAAATCTTTTTAATGTATCCGAAATCTATCCGGAATATTTGTGAAATATTTAAAATATTGTTGACGTATTTGGTAATATTTATGAAATTATTGAAATCTTTGTGAACTCTTTGGGAACTCATTGACATCTTTGTGAAATCTTTTTAATCTATCCGAAATATTTACGCAACGTTTAAAATCTTTGTGAAATTTTTGTGAAATCTTTGAAATCCATCTGAAATCTTGACGGAATATTTGAAATCTTTGTGAAATCTTTGGGAAATCATTTAAATCTTTTTGAAATCTTTAGAAGTCTTTTCGAAATATTTGATATTTATTAATATTTGTGAAATTATTGAAATCTTTTTAGTCTATCCGAAATCTTTGCGCAACCTATAAAATCTTTGTAAAATTTTTGTGAAATAATTGAAATCTTTGAAAATTTTGGGAAATCATTGAAATTTTTGTGAAATTTTTAGAAATCTTTTCGAAATATTTGTGAAATTATTGAAATATTTGTTAATATTTGTGCAATTATTGAAATCTTTGGGAATCATTTAAATCTTTGTGCACTCTTTGAAATCTATCTGAAATGTTTGTGAAATATTTGAAATCTTTGACATTTTTAGGAAATTATTGAAAATCTTTACGAAATGTTTCTGAAATATTTGATAATATTTTTAAATTATTTGATAATATTATTTTGTGAAAATATTGAAATCTTGGTGAAATCTTGGGGAAATCATTAAAATCTTTCTGAAATATTTTCGAAATATTTGATAATATTTGTGAAATTATTGAAATCTTTGTGAAATCATTGAAGTCTTTGTGCACTCTTTGAAATATATCTGTAATCTTGACGAAATATTTGAAATCTTTGAAATTTTTGGGAAATTATTGGAATCGTTGTGAAATATTTCTGAAATATTTAAAATATTTTGGAAATATTTGATAATATTGTTGAAATATTTTATATTTTTGAAATTATTGAAATCTTTGTGAAATTTTGGGGAAATCATTTAAATCTTTGTAAAATCTTTCTTAAATCTTTGGAAGTATTTTCGAAATATTTGATAATATTTGTGAACTCTTTGGGAATTCATTGAAATCTTTTTAATCTATCCGAAATCTTTACGCAACCTTTAAAATCTTTGTGAAATTTTTGTGAAATAATTGAAATCTTTGAAAATTTTGGGAAATCATTGAAATTTTTAGAAGTCTTTTCGAAATATTTGAAATATTTCAGAAATATTTGTGAAATTATTGAAATATTTGTTAATATTTGTGCAATTATTGAAATCTTTGGGGAATCATTTAAATCTTTGTGCACTCTTTGAAATCTATCTGAAATTTTTGTGAAATCTTTGACATTTTTAGGAAGTCATTAAAATCTTTCTGAAATCTTTGGAAGTTTTTTCGGAATATTTGATATTATTTTTGAAATATTTGATAGTATTTATAAAACTATTGAAATCTTTGTGAAACCTTTAGGAAATCATTTAAATCTTCGTGCAATCTTTGTAATCTATCTGAAATCTTGATGAAATATTTGAAATATTTGTGAAATTATTGAAAATCTTTGTGAAATGTTTCTGAAATATTTGATAATATTTTTGAAATATTTAATATTTGTGAAATTATTGAAATCTTTGTGAAATCTTGGGGAAATCATTAAAATCTTTCTGAAATCTTTGGAAGTCTTTTCGAAATATTTGATAATATTTGTGAAATTATTGAAATCTTTGTGAAATCTTGGGAAAATCATTGAAATCTTTGTAAAATCTTTTGAAATCTTTGCGAAATATTTAAAATATTTTTGAAATACCTGATATTTGTGAAATTATTGACATTTTTGGGAAATCATTGAAGTCGTTGTACACTCTTTGAAATATATCTGTAATCTTGACGAAATATTTGAAATCTTTGAAATTTTTGGGAAATTATTGAAATCGTTGTGAAATGTTTCTGAAATATTTAAAATATTTTGAAAATATTTGATTATATTTTTGAAATATTTTATATTTTTGAAATTATTGGTAATATTTGTGAAATTATTGAAATCTTTGTGAAATCTTGGGGAAATCATTAAAATCTTTCTTAAATTTTTGGAAGTCTTGTCGAAATATTTGTGAAATGATTGAAATCTTTGTAAAATCTTGGGGAAATCATTAAAATCTTTCTTAAATTTTTGGAAGTCTTGTCGAAATATTTGATAATATTTGTGAAATTATTGAAATCTTTGTGAAATCTGGGGGAAATCATTAAAATCTTTGTAAAATCTACTTAAATCTTTGGAAGTCTTTTCGAAATATTTGATATTTGTGAAATTATTGAAATCTTTGGAAATTTTTGCGAAAAATTTCAAATATTTGGTATTGTTTGTAAAATCTTTGGAATCTTTTTGAAATCTTTGGCAATATGAATTTTATACCTGTATTTATTATTTATTTATTATATATGTAAAATCTTTACATAGTATAATATTATTATACTATGTGCCTAAAAAAGGCACCATCGCTTCTGCTGAAAATCTGTAACAAAATGTTGGAAAATGAACCAAATTTGTTATCTAAAAAAAGGGTAATTAGCGCGCGCGTAGCGCCCACAATGTTTTATTACATACTAATAAACTGTCAAACTGGGTGTGTTATTAGAAGGAAAAAAAGTCAAGCGACACAAGCAGGCGATAAGTGAGCGGAAACATAGGAGCTTCAATGTAGACAAAGTAAATGAATGAATCTGTAGAGTGTATATAATAATACTACTAATAAACAAAATAGGTTAGATGAAAAAAAATGAAAATACAAATAAATTGACAACATACGTACCATATCAGAGTAGTCCAATGAAGGCACATTGTCCAAGTGGACAGAATTTGTTGATTGACCTATTCTGGAATCATCTTTAACGTCTTCTTGAATTTGTTTACTCAATCTCTTATTTATTCGTTTATCATCTTTCTGATTATACATTTCTTCTTCGTACTCCTCATAACTATTTGCAGTAACAACCAACATCGTTTCAGCAGATGCTCCTGCCGGTTCTATTTCACAATCTACCAATTCATCGATAACATTTTGAAATTCCTCTGCAGCCATAATGTACGACACAATGATTCAAAATTTGAAACTTTTTTTTTAACGACTTAGTTTCTTCATAAATAAACCATTAGCACCTGTACAAAGGCTCCTGTGAGCGGGTGGTGAAGGACTAGCAATGTACCATTTCAGAAATTAGACTTTTTCAAACTTTCGGCTGAAAGTTTCAATGAAAAGTTCCAAAATAAATGAAATTTATGCAATTTTAGCATTTGGCAACATAACCTAACTTATGGATACCATTAGCGGCAAATTTGAAATTAAGTATTTTACGTTGTGACGTCATCTAACAAGATGTCTGTATGTCGAGCGGCAAACAATAATACCAATTGCATGGGATGAAACATCATTTTTTCAATAACTTCGAAAAAAATTATTTTCACAATAAGTGTATTTGGATATTTTTTATATTTTTTTAAAGCTATATATTCGATTAAATAATAAAATAATGAAAAAAACTGACGATTTTATTATTTAATGGAATAGCTTTTAAAAAATAAAAAAAATTTCACTGGAACATTAAAAGTTTTCATGAGTTTCAGAAACGTCGAAAGTTTTACAATATATTAAATTTAATTTTAAACGCATTTTCAAAAAAATAGATCAATTTTTAACCAAATATTTGGATTTTCAATAAAAACAATGAATCTGTAACAAAGTAGTTTTCAGCTAATTAGTTGAATTTTCAAACAAAAAAAGATGAATTCTTAATAAAAAATGTAATAGTTCATATTTGAACAAAAAAGAATGTTTATTCTAAATAAAAAACAGTTGAATTCAACTAAAAAAGACGACTTTTCAACCAAATAGTTGAATGTTCAACCAAAAAAGATTAATCATTAAAAAATAGCTGATTCATAGCTACAAATTCAGTCACTGTAATATTGATGTAAGTAAAATTTATTTAACTGATTCAAATTTAGAGAGAACCAAACAGTTGAATTTTTAACCAAAAAAGATGACATTTCTCCCAAAAGAGGTGAATTTTAAAACCAAAAAGACGAATATTAAACAGGAGAGGGGATTTTTCAACCAAAAAAACGATTCTTCAATTCAGAAATAACGAAAATTTTAAACAAATTGTTAAATTTTCAAGCCAAAAAGAATTTGATACATAACAGTCGAAGTTTTTACCCGAAAATATGAATTTTCAATAAAAATGTTAATTTTCAACCAAATATTTGAATCTTCAGCCAAATAGATAAATTTTCTACCAAGAAGATAATTTTTAACTTTTATGATAAATCTTCAACTTATATGATGAATCTTCAGCTAAAATAGTTAAATTTTCAGCCAAAAAAATCAATTTCCAAAAAAATGAATTTTTAACAAAGTATTTCAATTTTCAAATAAAAAGGGTGAATTCTAAACAAAAACTGTAATAATTGATATTTCAACCAACAAACTTTTTTATTTTAATCAAAAACACTTGAATTTATTTAAAAAGATCAATTTATAACAAAATTGTTGAATCTTCAAACAAAATAGATTGATTTCCAACCAAAAAGTTGCATTTTTAACCAAAATAAATTAAATTTTCTAGCAACATAGATAAATTTTTATACAAAAAAGATTCGTTGTTCAAGAAAGTAAACAAAATTCGATCAAATTGTTGAATTTTCTAGTCAAAAAGACGAACTTTTAGAAAGCAGTTGAAAGGATGACTTTTTAACAAAACTATTCAATTTTCGACAAAATAGTTCAATTTTAACCAACTATAAATCATTTTTAAACCAAAAAAATATGAATGCTTAGCCTAAAATATGATAATAAACTTTTCAACCAAAAAGAATGAAGTTTCAACGAAAAATAGTTGGATTTTTTTTTATTGAGTTTTATTAGTTCGCATTTAAGTGGAAAACAAAAAAAGGAGAAAATGGAAATGATTGTAAGGCCTGCGATAAATAGCAAAGATATTACTTGTAAATAAATAGCAATTTTGTTTATTTTTTAATACGATGAAAATATTCGCTCAAAAAACTGGAAATTTTCCTCAGAAAAAAAAGTTAATTTTCCTGTTAATATTAACGTTGATATCATATTAATATGTATTAACATATAATTAAATGTTAAAATTATATACTTAATAACGTTTTTTTAATATTTTAAATTTTCCCGCCTTAATATTCGAAACTTTACAATCCTATAAAAAATAATATCAAAATACACTTATGGTAAATACATTTTTTCCAAGTTAATAAAACAAATCAGAAATACCTAATTTTATCAGGATTCATAATAATAATTTAATTGAAAACCCTTTTTATACGTTTTCTTATTTGAACTATTTATTGTTTTATTTTTATTTTCTAATCTCTCTTGCTCGAAAGTTCCAACTTCACTGGAAAATTTGAATTTCTTAAATTTTCATAGGTTTCTTAAAAATTTCATTGAGAAAAAATGTCGTGTTTTGAAACTTTCAAAGAGAAAATTTCCAAAAAAATATAAAAATAAAATACGGAAAATCGATTCTCGAATGTCAGTATCGATTATATTCAAAAAAGAGCGGGATTAATTTTGATTAAAAATATTAAAAAACACTATTAATTAATTATTTCATAAGTTTCAATTTTGTTGAATTTTTCATGTTACCCATTTAAAAGTACTTCATTTTCAACTGTTTAAATGACGGTGGATTTGTTTTTAATCTTAGAAAAATTTGTCTAATCAATTTAGTGTTAAATTATAATCTTATGTGTGATAATAATTAAAAATTATAGAATTTAAGAAGTTTTGAAACATTCAATTTAATTTTCAATTTGAAATTGTCAAATTTTAATCGCTTCGAACTAAGAATTATTTATATTTAAAAGTTTTTAGTGTTAAATTATTCACTTTTGAAAATTTTGAAATTGACCTACACTTTCGAAATGTCAATCTGAAATCAATCAATTTCGAGTGTCTTCAATTCAATGTAAAATTGTTCATTTTTTAACGCTTTAAAAATAGTGTTATATAAGAGACTTTTGGTGCCCAAAGAAAATTAAATTAATTTCAATTTTTCTTTTTTAAATACAAAAATTATTCAAAATTAAAAAAAAAAAGTCCAAAAAAGGTTTAAACTCAATTTTTTTCAATATCGCACCGTTTTATTTTCTTCTGGTTAGAATATACAAATTCCTTACAATTAAACAAAAGAAAATTGATGGTAACTCTTCTGGATACCATGCATGTAGTTTTTTGATTTGAGGGGGAAAATAATTTGTAATTCAAAATAAAAATTTTGAATTACTATTTGCTAAACGTTTTTGAACACTACATTCGGACTTAAATTAGATTATCAGATTGTTTTGAAGGTTCTATAAATATAATTTACCACAGATTTTTTTTATTTTACAGGATTTTAACAAATTTTATAAAAAATGTGAGTCAGTTTAAAAGATACTTAGTTTTAAAATATTTGTAATCTTAATAAAACTTTTGAAATTCCTGAATTTCTTTTAAAATGACTCAATTTTTTCCACAAATTTTCCAGATTTTTTTCCAAATTTTTAGGGGATGGTTGAATAATTCCGAGAAAAAAAATTCCCTGGAAAATTCACGAAAAAGAAAATTGCCGATAATTGAAAATTTCCGAATTGCAAAATTCCCAACAATTTATATTACCGAATTTTTAAAATCCCGAAAAATTGGCCGACATTATAAAATATAAGACATTGTAGAATCTGAAAAAATTGAAAAATGGTTATATAATGAATAAAATACTATTATTTGTTAAACGTATTTCTTATCTTATTCATTATTTTGTATTTTATTACTTATTTATTATTTAAACGATTTTTTATTGTTTAGATTCGGTAATTTTAAAATTAAGTAATAAAATACATGAAAATAAATAAATAAACTGTCAGAAATTGTATTATTTCAGAATTTTACATTGTCAACAGTTTTATAATTTCGGGAATTTTCAATTTCGAATATTTTCTTTTTCTGGAATTTCGCAGTGTCGCGAAATTTTATTTTTCAGGATTTTTCAGTCGTCCCTTTTTTAGAAATCTTTTTAAATATTCTCTCAAAATTAATTTTTCTAGATAAAAAACCAATAAGAGTTTTCCAACGAATCTTAAGAAATTTTTTTTATTCTCCTAAAGCCTTTAAAAATCGTAAAAAGTTTCTACATTTTTTTTCAAACTCTTTAAATATTAAAATTTTTTTTAATCCTTTCCAATTTTAAATTATTTTTTAATCTTTCCAAAATTTTTTTTTTTAATTCTGCAAAATTCAACAAATTCGTTTAAAATCTACACGATTTTTTCAGCCATTTTTTTAATCTTTTGAAATCTTTTCAAATATTCTTTTTTAGCTAATTTCTTCTAATTTTTTCAAATGTTAAATTATTTTTGAATCTTTTTAAAACTTCTAAATATCGCTTAAGCGCACTCGATTTTTTTTTTTAATATTGTTATCTTGAACAATAGACAATTTTGGTTTTAAAATCTTCTACATTCTTTTTCGACATTTTACAAAAAAAATTTCCTAAAATTAATTTTTTTAAACAAAATATCACTTGAAATTTTATCAGGAATCTTAAGAAAACTTTTTATTCTCTTGAAACCTTTCAAAAGTCTTAAAAACTTTTTGTTTGAATCTTCAAAGTTCTGCATTTTGTTTTAAATTTTCCGAATTCTCAGCAAAAGAACAAACTAAAAACGGCCACTAAAAGTCACACTCAGGTTATCGCAACTAATCACGTGTTTGACAACAATGTATGCGAGATCTCGTGACTACAACTGTTTAAGAAAAGGAATATGAAACTAATATAAAAAAAGATTGAAAATAATTTCATCAGGGATTCCAGAATGAATTAAATGAGATTCCAGTAGAATTAAAGATATTTTAATTTATTATTTTCTTAAAAATCTTGCACACAGTCATATAAAAGAAGAGATACTAAAAATATAAAAATGCAATTCATTTGAGCAAGAACTTAAATATTATATTTTACAAAAGTTCAAAGTCAAAAAGATAATGTCAAAATAACAAATGATCAGTTCTACGCTACAACCATGTAGTATAATAATTTTCCCATCCTAATTTCTCTCAGTCTCTTAGAAGAACGCAAAGCTGTTAACATATTCAGTTTTATTTTGTCCAATTTACTCGATGTGTGCTTCTGATAATCCTCGGCTGTGAAAAAGTATATTTTTCCTGAAATAAAAACAAAATTCATATAAATTTAATTTGAACACAGACTACACAACCCAAAATACTCTTAAAATAGGGGAAATAGGGTGTTTTTCACAAAACAAGGGGAATAATAGATAAATTTTCAACAAAAATGATGACCAAGACTAATTTTGACCAAGTCAAAAAGTAAAAAGACTAATTTTCCACAAAGAAGTTCAAATTTCAATCCTAAAATATGAATTTTCAACAAAAAAGTTCGTTTTCAACCAAATAGTTGAATTTACAAACTGCTGAATTTTCAAGCAAAAATAAGATTTTTCAACCAAGATTAATTTTCTACCGGAAAGACGAATTTTCAACAAAATACCTGAATTTTTGAACTAAATAGTTTATTTTTCCACTAAAAAAGCTCAATTTTTAACTAAGTAGTAGAACTTTGATCCAAAAAAGATAAATTATCAACCAAAAAAATGTAATACTTGACATTAGAAACGAAATTTTTCAAAATTTCAAATAAAAAACAGTTGAGTTCAACCAAAAAGATTAATTTTTAACCAAACGGGTGCATTTTTAACCAAAAAGGTGAAATTTCTACTAAAAAAAATTAATTTACAAACCACAAAAAACAACAAAGTTTCTACAAAACAATTGAATTTTTAATCAGAAAATATGAATTTAAAAAAAAAAGTTAATTTTCAAGAAAATACAAGACTTTTGAATCAAATAGTTTAATTTTCAAACAAAAAGACGAATTTGCTACAAAAACCTTGCATTTTTCAGGAAAAAAGTTAAATTTTCATCTATTTTCTACAAGACAATTGAATTTTCAATAAAAAAGTTAATTCTCAACCGAGTCATTGAATTTTCCATCAAAAAAAAACAAAATTTCAACAAAATAGTTGAATTTTCAACCAAAACAGTTAAATTTTCAACAAATAAACCAATTTTCTACCTACCAATTGAATTTTCAAGCTAAAAATGTAAATTTTAAACAAAGAATTTAATTTTCAACATCAGTTGCATTTTTAGCCAAGTCAAAAAGTAAAAAGACGAATTTTCAACAAAACAGTTGAACTTTTAACCACATAGTTGAATCTTCAACTAAAACAGTTGCATATTCAATAAAAAACTAATTTTCTATCAAGAAGATTAGTTTTCTACAAAAAGACGAATTTTCAACGAAACACATGAATTTTTAACCAAATAGATGATTTTTCCACTAAAAAAGATCAATTTTTAACTAAGCAGTAGAACTTTCAACCAAAGAAGATAAAATCTCAAAGAAAAATGTAATAGTTGATATTACAAACAAAAAAGATTATTTTCAAGGAAATAATTGAATCCTTTAACAAAAAAGATTAATTTTCAACCAAACAGTTTCATTTTTAACCAAAAAGAATGAAATTTCTACTAAAAGAGATTAATTACCAAACAACAAAAAAAACTACTTTTCTACGAAACCATTTGAATTTTTAATCCGGAAATATGTATTTTAAACAAAAAAGTTAATTTTCAAGAAAATAAATTAATTTTGAATCAAATAGTTTAACTTTCAACCAAAAAGACGAATTTTGTATAAAACAGTTGCATTTTCAACAAAAAAGTTAATTTTTCACCAAAATAGTTGAATTTTTACCTAAAAGAGATGAGTTCTGAATAAAAAATTCAATAGTAGACTTTACAAATTAAAAGGAATCGACTTTCAACAAAAAATAATTGGATTTTTTTATTGGGTTCTATTAATTCAGTTCGTATTTAAGCGAAAAAGTGAGAATGAAAAATATCCAGAAATCTGAGTCACTTGATCAAATGAAATAATTATAACAAAAATCTACCTTCGCCTTCCTTGACAGAAGTTTGTTGTTTTTTGTATTCGAGATAAAGATCCAAATCTCCTTTTTTCCTCGCACCATCTTTTCCCAAAGAGAGGAGAGTGTACTTTGCTTTCAAAATTTGATTAATACAGGACGATAAACTATTAATAGCATCTAAAGTTTGCCTCCCAATAATGTATTTGGGAATTTTAGCGAATTCTTGTTCTGTGAGAGGAGTCAAAAGAGGACAAACTTCAGCAGGCTCGTTGAATAAAGATTTCTTGCAGTCTCTCATCGACGAATGTGCACTTGGATTAAAATTTGCAGGAGAAACGTTCTCTTCGTTTTCATGATTTAAATTTCCGTTTTTAGGGCCAGAGTTTTCTTGGAGATTAACAAAATCTTTTATCTTGGGTGGTATATTTTTCCCCATGTGGTCGATTTTACTATTGAGCTTTTCCAGCAAAGATGCCATTTCCTAGTTTCGAAAAAGAACTTTATTAGTTTTAGGGTAGTTGTCGTGCCGAAAATCAGATCTCTGAAAAAAAGTTTTTCTATGATTTTAAGAGTCAAAATAATATTACTGATGATGTCATTTCGAATAGAAAACATTATTTTCAATAAAAAAAATTAAAAACTTACAAGACACATTTATTATAACAATATTTTGTGCAATTTAATTTTTTCTTACGATCGCGTCCTACCAATTTAAAAAAAATGGTTGCATTTTATTAGATGACGTCTTATTTTTTCAGGGAAAACGTTCTCTACAACTCTACTGTTTTCAATTTTTAAAGCAACTTTTTCTATGGCTAAAATCGTTAAATCAATTTTTTTTAAAGCAACATTTTTTAACCAAAGAACTATATTTGAAGATTATTTACTTATTTTAAAAATTGGAGACAGTATAGTTGTAGGGAATATTTCCAACGAAAAAATTAGTAAGAAAAATTCATGTGAAAAAACTACTGTTAAAATAATTATTTTTCGTAAGTTTTAAACTTTCTTCATGCAAAATAATGTTTTTTCTTTCATAAAACATGATTAATAATATCATTTCAATTCTTAACATCACAGAAAACTTTTTTTCCCAGCGTCCTGATTTTTGGCACGATAACTACGTTAATAAGCGATTATCTTGAAAACTTATGAAATATAAATTTAAATAAAATTAATATATATTATTGTGTAATATTCTTTTACTTTGCAGCGTTCATTTTCAGCTTTTAACTCTTCTAAATTTTTTCGTAGAGATCTAATTCCTTCTGCCATGAGCGAAACATCTGTTTCTGCGTGGACAAGATTTTCTTGAATGTTATCTTTGTCTGAAAAATTCAAGGAACGAAATTTGATTTGTTCTAAAGTAAACTTTAGAAATACAATTGTATACAAATTAATAAATTCTTACATGTGAAGGAATGTTGATTTTTGAGTAGTAAAGTCGCTACTTGAATTTGCTCTAATTTTTCAGACTTTTGCAAAATAATTTCGTCCATTACCTCCGTCGCCATTGTTTCTCTACAAATATTTAAAATTCAGAAAATTATTGATTTAAAATATAAATAACTCTAAATTACTACTATAAAGATGAAATTTAATCCGTTTACAGGGCTGCTACAAAATCCCAATTTCGAAAGTCCCTGTTTTTTCTCTGACCTTTATAAATATTTCTAGCATATATAGAAACAACCTTACACCTAGGATATAAATAAAGAAAAAAGATTTCATCAAAAATGTTAAATTCTCACATCAAAAAGACGAATTTTCTACAAAAGAGTTGAGCTTCCAACCCGAAATTATGATTTTTGTAACAAAAAAGTTAATTTCAAACAAAATTGTTCAATTTTAAAGACACCAAAAAAAATTAATTTTCTACAAAGAAGTTCAACTTTCACCACGAAAATATGAATTTTCAACAAAATAAATGAATTTACAAGTAAAAAGGACAAATTTTCAAGAAAAAATGGAATAGTTACATTTTCAGCTAAAACATTAATTTTCGACCAAAAAACCTCATTTTCAACAGAATAGTTAAATTTTGAACTAAAGAAATGAATTTATAACTAAAATTATGAATTTTCAACCAAAAAAATGTTTTTTTAACCAAATAGTTGAATTTTGAACCAAAAAGATGAATTTTTACAAGAGAAGACAAATTTTCCACAAAACACATGGATTTTCAACCAAAAAAGATAAATTTCTAACCAAAAATAGAATAGTTAAATTTTCAGTACAAAAAATGAATTTGTAACAAAGAAAGGGTTTTCAAGTTCAACAACATAGTTCAATTTTTAACCAAAAAGATAGTTTCAACTAATTAGACAACTTTTCTACCAAAAAAGATGAATTTTCAACCAAATACATGAAGTTTTAACAAAATAGTTAAATTTTCGAACAAACAGATGAATTTTCAACCAAAAAGATCACATTTCTACCAAAAAAGACTAGTTTCAAAGAAATAGTGGAATTTGTAACAAAAAAAGATAAATTTTCACCAAGAAATGGAATAGTTCAATTTTCAGTTAAAAGAATTAATTTTCAATAAAAAAAAAAGAATTTTCAAGGAAAGAGTTTAATTTTTAACTAAAAAGGCGAAATTTCAACAAAATTATTCACGTTTTAACCAAACATTTGAATTTTCAACAAAGATGAATTTTCAACTTAAAATAGAAGTTTTAAATTTTCAGTTCAAAAAATTAATTTTCAACCCGGAAACCGAATTTTCGACAAACTAGTTAAATTTTCAACTAAATAAATGAATTTTTAACTAAAATAACGAATCTTCAACAAAAAAATATGACTTTTCTGTCGAAAATGACAAATTTTCCACAAAATACATGAATTTTCAACAAAACAAAAAGACAAATTTTTAACCAAACAAAATAGCTAAATTTTCAACAAAAAAGATTAATTTTCTACAAAAAAGACGAATTTCCAACAAAATATTCAACTAAAAAAGATAATTTTTAACCAAACAAAATAGTCCAATTTTCAACCAAGAAGATTAATTTTCTACAAAAAAGACGCATTTTCAACAAAATACAAGAATATTCAACTAAGAAAGATCAATTTTCAAGCAAAAATGGAATAGTTATATTTGTAGCAATAAACAAAATTATAATTTGAATTTTCAACTAAAAAAGACCAATTCCAACCAAATAACTGAATTTTCAACTAAAACTGATATATTTTAAACTTAAAATAGAATACTTAGTTAAATTTTTAGTTTAATAAATTATTTGTTAACCAAATAGAATTAATTTTCAACAAAATACATGAATTTTCAACCAAATAATTCTATTTTTAGTTAAAAAATTAATTTTCAACCAAACAACCGAATTTTCATCAAAATCATAAAATTTTTAACTAAAATGATGAATCTCCAACCAAACAAATGAATTATTGACCAAATAGTTGAATTGTCAACCAAAAAGATTAATTTTCTAACAAAAAAGACGAATTTTAAACAAAATAGTCAAATATTCAACTAAAAAGGATTTAAAAAAAAAACGAATTTTAATCCAAATACTGGAATTTTCAAATAAAAAGAATAAATTTTCAACAAAAGATGGAATAACTGAACATTCAGTTAACAAAATAATAATTTTCAACCAAGAATATTAATGTTCTACAAAAAGATGAATTTTCAACAAAATACATGATTACTCAACTAATAAAGATCAACTTTTAAGCAAGAATGGAATAGTGATATTTTCAATATAGAAAATTGATTTTTAACGAACAAAAAAATTGATTTTCAACAAAATACATGCATCTTCCATCCATAATTTTATAAATTCTTAGTAAAATTTTTGTTGTTTTTCCGTAACATTCCCTAATTTTCCAAGTTTTAAATTCCCCTACTTTCCCTGATTTTTCAGAAATCCCTCACCTGTTGCAACCCTGCGTTTATAAATTTAATTTATGAATATACATATAAATAAGAATAAATATAGCGTTAAATAATACAAATTTAAAAAATGTATGTGATAAAAATATTAAAAATAAAGATATGAATAATTAAACTAAAATATAAAACATATAAAATAAGAGGGAATACTTAACCTAAAAATAAAGAGACTTTAAAAACATGGAAAACGTGGATAAAATTATGAAAACATAAGTAGTTAACCTCTCTTCAGGAGTAAATTATTACGTCTGTCTTAAATTTAAATTATTATTGCACGATTTTTTGCAGAATTTATAGTGAAAAACTATAACTTACTTGACTAGTGCCTCATAAAAATATGAGATAAACAATGACTGATAATTTTAATTAAAAGCTCCAAAATAGAAAATTTGAGCCTCTGTTTTCGTACCTTTTTCTAAAATTCCTGTCTTTTCTTCTATTTTCACTATTTTCTAAGCACTTTTTCTATTTTTATCGCACTTTTCACCATTATAACAACAAACTTCAATGCACTCTCAACGGTTTTCGTATTTTTTCAAACAATCAGCTGATTTTTGACATATGAGCGCCATGTTTTTTACGCGGGAAATTCACATTTGGCAAATGAATTTTCGTTATAAATCATGCGAAACCTTGAAAAATTCAAAAGTTTAGTTTCGAATTTACTTTATTTCAAATGAATAAATTAAATAAAGTAAAAAAATGGTGTAAAAAATATTACAATTTTGAGTAATATTTAAATTTAAATACGGCCATTTCGGCTTCTTGCATGCGTGCCACCTGCACGCCATAAAAAAATTACGAAAGAAATTAGAAAATTTTCGAAATTTCATAATTACAACATTACTAAATAAATATAGATGACAATAATTATTAAATCTCAAAAGAATAACTTTTCCGAAACAAAGAAGCTTTAATTAGGATATCAGAGTATTTTTTCTTTTCAGTAAGTTGAAAATTATTGACTTTTCTAAAAGTGACAGTTCGTCGAGTTGTCAAAACATAAATCGTCACACGTTTTTTCAGTCATTTTCCGGGTTTCCTATCGCGAGGTTTTTCTAATTCTACCAAATATTTGATTATCATTTTCTCATCTAACGCGACAACAAATAGGTAACAAAAAACAGTATTTTTCCCTAATTATTTCGAAAGATGATAAATCCTAACCTCAAAATGATTACTTTTTTTTCCAATTCCAATTAATTTTGTAATTTCAGGTTTTTAGCTACTTTCGCTTCTGAATTAATAAAAATTTTGCAAAAATGAGTAATTACAGTGTGATTACTTCCGACTTTGTGAGCGTTTCGATCACAAATTCAGGAAATCAAATGACATGTGTTGAACGAAGATTTCAAAAGGGTATCACGATCGATGATTTTAAGGTAATTTGCAATGTAAATACGTTTATTTACATGTTTGAATATGGTTTTTAATTAATTTTTGGATTTTTTCTTCAATATTAGGGCAAACTCGAGTTGTTGACTGGCGGAAATCCATCAACAATGAGTGTCGAAGTTTACGACAAGAATGATAAACTCGTATGCAAATTGAATGAAGGAAGTCGCCTTTTAGGGTCATATCCTATCGATGATGGCATGCGAATTCACGTGAGTTTTCTGAATTCGATTTTATATTTTATTAATACGGGCCGTCCATTAACTACGTTACGAATTTTGGGCTATTTTTACACCCAGGGTGTCCAGCGACCTTGAAAACCTTGAATTCTCCTTGAATTTTTTTTCAACCTTGAAAACCTGGAAATCTTGAATCTTTCACGAGAACCTTGAATTAAATTTTTCTTTTAAAACAGTTATTTTATTGAAATGCGAAAAGTAATTTAAATCTTTGAGTATAATATGAAAGAAACATCTCGTTTAGAAGAAATCTTGCTACTGAAAAGTTTTTTATTTATATCAAGATATAATTATTTATTTATTAAGATATAATTTATTTCTTACTCATTACAGAATAAATAAAAAAATTTCTAGGCATTTTTTGTAGACTTTACCAATTATTTTATAGTTTGCAATGAACTTACTTTAACATTGTGAATAATTCTATAAGTTTTTAATTTCGTCTCCGCTAATATAGAATGTTAAAGTATAAATTTTTTTGTAATATTCAACTTACAAATTATAAAATTATTAGTTGAAAATTTCGATGTTAATTCAGTTTCAGAATTAGAATGAGCCATTGCCATATAACGGACTTTTCAAGGGTTTCACCACTCGGTTTTTGAGTATACACCAGATTACAAAACATCACTAAAGATTTCAAAATATTTTAAAGATTTTAAAATATTTAAAAGGATTTTAAAGATTTTACAAAGATTTCACGGATTTCAAATATTTAAAAAAAGCATGTAAGCCAGATTTCAAATATTTCACAACAATTCCACAAAGCTTTTGAAACTTTCAAAAGATTTAAAGGATTTCAAAGATTTTAAAACATTTCGTAGGTTTGAAACGATTTCAAAAGCTTTCAAAACATTTTAGAAGATTTGAAAAGATTTCAGTAAGATTTCAAATAATTCAATGATTTCAACGAATAAAAAATATTTCACAAACAAAGAGTGAAGAAAAATTTCACAAATATTTCAAAAGATTTCAAAGATTTCGCAAAAATTTCCCAAAGATTTCGAACATTTCATAACGATTGCAAGGATTTCAAAGATTTCAAATAGGTGGTGTACGCCAGATTTCAAAGAATTCGTAACAATTTCGTAAAGATTTCAAAAGAATACAAGAATTGCAAAGATTTCAAAAAGAGCACAGAATACATCAGATTTAAAAACATTTCAAAGATTTTAAACGATTTCAAATATTTCAATGATTTCAAACGAATACGAAAGATTTCACAAATATTTCAAAGATGTAAAACTATTTCAAAAGGTTTCAACAAATTTAAGAAGATTTTAAAAGATTTCAATGATTTTAAACGAACACAAAAGATTTTACAAACAAAGATTAAAGAAAGCTTTCATAAATATTTTATAAAAATTTCAAAAGATTAAAAAAATTTCACAAAAATTGCAAAGATTTCAAGGATTTTAAAGATTTCGAGAATTTCACAAACATTTAAAAAGATTCCAAAAGATTTCACAAAGATTTTAAGTACTTCAAGAGATTTCAACGAATTCACAAAGATTTCAAAAGATTTCAAGGATTTCAAAGACTTATGTTCGCAAAAAATTAAGCATTTTTTTTTATTTATGGTCCTGCTTTCTTAAAAAAATTTTGGCCAATATAAAATGAAATGGCTCATTTTTTACATCTATAGCAAACCTGGAAAACCTAGAAAAGACCTTGAATTCCGTTTCTAAGAATCGCTGGACACCCTGCCCCCCGTTGACGACCATAGTTCTGCCCCCCTCCCCCCTGTTAAAGAGTAACGCAGTCCAAAAATTCTCTCAAACCGGTAAAATGGAGTGGTTTTTCATATAAATAGGAGAATAAATTGTTTTAAATAAAATTAATGTAAATGCGATATTGAATTCAATATTTAACTTTTTCAATTCCTCAGATTTCAAGTCGAAATATATTGCATTTTCAACAAAATAGTTGTATTTTCGAATAGTTAAATTTTCAAACAAAAAGACGATTTTTTTCGAAGACAGTTAAATTTTCAACCCTAAAACTTTCATTTTATACCAAAAAAAAAGACCAAAAACCAAAATGATGAATTTTCAATCAATATAGATGAATTTTAAACCAAATAGTTGAATTTCCAACTAAAATATATATTTAATATTTATTGAATTTATTTATTAAAATGGAATCGTTACATTTTCAGTTTAAAAAATTATTTTTCATCAAAAAAGTTGAATTAAAACAAAGAAGATGAATTTTTAGCCAAATAGTTGTATCCTCAACGAAAAAGATGTATTTTGAACACACAAGATTAATTTTTTAACCAAAAGGAAGAATTTTTAACAAAATATATGAATGGTCTACCAATTAACAAGTTAATTTTTCCACTTATGAATGGTCAATTTCCAACCAAAAATGGAATAGCTAAATTCTTAGATAAAAAAATTAAATTTTTAACTTAAAAAATACGAATTTTCAACAAAAGAGTTAAATTTTCAACATTAAAAAAATAATAAAGAATAAATGAATCTTTAAAAAAGTAGTTCAACCTTTAGCCAAATAGTTGAACTTTAAAAAAAATGTTGAACCAAATGGTTAAAGCTTTAAAAAAAAGATTAATTTTCCACCAAGAAGATTAATTTTCTGCCAAAAAAGACGTTTTTTCAACAAAATAGATAAATTTTCAACAGAGTTGTTGAATTTTTACTCCAAAAAGACGATTTATCTACAGAAAAATTGTATTTTTAACCTAAGAATATGAATTTTCACCAAAAAAGTTAATTTTCAACCAATCAATTAAATTTTCAACAAAATAGTTGAATTTTCAGTAAAAAAAAAATATTTAACAAAAAAAAAAACGAATTTTGAACTAAAATTATGAATCTTCAACCAAAAAAATTAACTTATAAGAAAGCAATTTAACTGTTAACCAATGAATTTCAGTCAAAAAAATTCATTAAAAATAAAAAATAGTTGGATTTAACCAACAGAAACGAATTTTTAATAAAATAATCTAATCCTCTACTAAAGCAGATTAATTTGTAACAAAACAGTTGCATTTTTAACCAGAAAAATTGATTTTCTAGAAAAAAGGCGAATTTTCAAAAAAATACATAAATTTTCAATCAAATACATAAATTTTCAATCAAACAGTGGAATTGTCTACCAAATTGTTGAATTTTCTATAAAAAGGTGAATTTTTTACCAAGCCTTCGAATTTGCAACAAAATAGTTAAATTTTAGTTAGAAAAATAAATTTTTAACAAAAAAAAAATGATTTTTGAACTAAAATTATGAATCTTCAACCAAAAAAATTAACTTTCGAAAAAGTAGTTGAAGTTTCAACCAAGGAGTAGAATTTTCAATCTAAAAAGATGATTTTTCAACAAAAAGTGTATCAATGATTTTTAAAAAAAAGCTTTAATTAAAAACAGTTGGATTTAATTAACAAAAACGAATATTAAGCAAAATACATACATTTTCAAACAAATAGTTTAATTTTCTACCAAATTGTTACATTTTCGAGCAGAAAATACGAATTTTCTACAAAACAGTTCAATTTTCAACGAAAAAGTTAATTTTGAACCAAAACAGATTGATGTTTAACCAGGCAGTTGCATTTTCAACCAAAAAAGATTGAATTTCTTTAGAAAGAGATATATTTTCAAACTAAAAAGATGAATGAAAACAGAATAGTTGAGTTTTCATTCAAAAAAAATTTGTTAGTCAAGATGAAAAAAATGTTAATCAAATTGTTGAAATTTCAAACCAAAAAGATGAATTTTGAACAAAATAGTTGAATTTACAACCAAAAAGTATGAATTTTTAACCAAATTGAGGAATATGGGAATAGGGAAAAGACTTTGAAGCCTGCCATAAATAAATAAGAATTTTGATAATTTGTAAACTAAAGAAAGACATTTTAAATAAAACTTTAATTTCATTTTTAATACTTTTAAAATATTAGGTTCAAAAACTGGAAATTTTGCTTAAAAATAAAGTTACACTTTTGGATTTCGGACTGTACACTTTTAAATTGGGACAACACATAAGTTTAATACTTGAAAAATTTTATGATGCTATTTTTTCAAATTTGTGACACTACTATTTTTGATGTCTGAAGTGAGTCCGAGGCCTGACCTGGAAAATTCAACAAGCTTGTCCTGGTAAAACCTTGAAAAACGTGGAAATTACCTTGAATTTGAAATCGTCTCATGAATCGCCACCCTGATTTTACTGGCACCCATTTATTTTGCAGTTTATGAAACTAGAAAAAAATTTCCAAAAAGACTTGGACCAATTATGACTATTTTTTTGTGCGTAGTTCGTTGTTTTACAATATCTAAATTTTATGTTTGATACATTTTTCAAAAGGTTGTGGATAATTTTGCTCGTCAAGAAGAGGATTTATCGAACGTGGAAAAATTTGAAATATCAGAAGAAGAATATGCAAAAAGATCAGGTACTAAGATTAACAATCTCTGAACATGAAGATTCCTGTGACTAATAAATAACGTAATAACGTTATCTGAAACAAATTTCTTTTCAATTTTAGACACAGTTAAAGCATTCCTGGAGAAGAACAGACTGGGAAAATATAATGAAGAGGAAATGAAACGCAAGGAGGAGGAAAAGAAGAAAGAACAGGAAGCTGAAGAAGCTTCTGCTCGATTATGCAAAATTGGAGATCGCTGTGAAGTCTATGTTCCGAATCAACCGAAGAGAAGAGCAACGATTATGTACGTTGGTATGTATTCCTGTTTTCGAATTTTTATTATTACTATTATTTTTCTTTGAAAACAAGTTTTTTTTTAAGAATGGAAAATTGATTTTCTAATAAAAATACCAGCGTAATGAACAAAAATTAATAAATGCAACACTTTTATAAGAGAGAATTTGGTTAAACTAGGAAACAAACACACGCGCGATTATTTGTTTCATCTCCCGCAATTTTTAAATTAAAAATAAAGATTAATATTAACATAAAATTGTTGTATTTCATAGTATTTATTATCTAAAGTAATAAAAAAGAAAAGCAAGGACAATTTTTATGATAATAAATGAAAATTTATATCTCTTCAGAATTATATGTAATATTTTTGTATAGATAATTAAGCCGTTGCATTTTTGTTCAGAAAATACCAATTTTCGACGAAAATCACTAACATAACCAAAAGTTGTTCAAAAGGTTGTAAGTTTAATTTTTAAACTCAAATGATTTTTTTAAATCGATCTCTGGGGGAAAACGCTAACATACCCTATTATTGTTCAAGTATTGTAAATATTCGTTGAAATGAAATGTTTTTTTATTAACAATGCAATTTTAGACCAGAAACACTAACATATAACATGAAAAACTAATTTTTTTGTTTAAAAAAACCAATTTCCGGTGAAAAATGTTAAAATAACTTAAAATTGGTAAAAAATTAGAAATCTTCTTCGAAATCTATACCAATTTCCCGCGAAAAACACGAGCGTAAACTAACATTTTTAAAAAAAATCTGAAAATTTCTTATGTATTTTTACATAAAAAGTACCATCGCTAAAACATCTGCATTAATCTAACTAAAAAGTACAAATTTTTGATGAAAGAAAAGTATTATTACATAACAAAAAACTGTTTAAGATTTAAAATCTTCTTTTAAACCTAATGTTTTTAATTCGAAATAACTGAAAAAACGTTAAAATAACCTTAAGTTGTTCCAAAATTAGTCAATCTTCTTTGAAATCTATATCGATATTTCTGGCTCAACCTACAATTATGCAAAATTCATAAAATTCGCCTAATGATTTTTTTTACTAAAAATATCGACTTCCGATGTAAAACCTAAGCATGACCTAAAATAGTTTTTAAAAAGTTGTAAATCTTCTTTGAAATGTTTGAAATATAATTTTTTTGTAATTTAAAATATATACATTTCCGACGAAAAACACTAACATAACTCAAAATTGTTAAAGGATTCTAAATCTTGTTCAAATTATGACAATTTTTGTTTAAAAATACCAATTTAAAAATGTAAAACAACAACGTAACCTATAGTTATTCAAAAATTATGCATCTTCGTTGAAATCTAATGATTTTTGAATAAAAATATAAATTTCCGACCAAAAACACTCACACAATCCGAAATCGTTCAAGTCTGTAAATTTTATTATTTTTAACAAAATAAATATAATGATTTTTCTTTAAAAATATCAATTTTCGGTAAAAGACACTAACATAACCGAAAAACGTAAGTTGTTGAGAAAATTCTAATCTTCGAAGAATTTTGTATGAAAAATACCCCATTCTAGTGAAAAAAAAATAACACAACCCAAAATTTTAGGTGTTCTTCGAAACTTTATGATTTTATATTTAAATATGAATTTAAAAAATTCTAATTGCCAGCGAAAAATACTAACATAAAACATGTATAATATCTTCAATAATTTATTAGGTAATTTGAAAGTTTTAATTTAACCGCGCAAGAGTATATCAAAAGCACAAATGTTTCTCAATTCACATGTTTTATTTTTTTGTTCAAATCATCGACAATTTTCTGTTTTATTTTTTCTGTGGATCTTTTTTTTTCTGTGGTGTTTCTTTAAGCTACTCATAATTTCTTTACTAATTTCCGCGAGATTTTTATAATTCTTGAAAAATGCATCGCAGCTTCAAAAAAAAGGAAAAGTGGATTTTGAATTTGTCTTTAATCTAATTTAAAATTCTTAAATTTTAAAAATATTTCGCATTTTTTGAAATAATCGTCTCGGAATATGTATACAGTTTCGCAAAGTTTATTATAAATGTTTTTTTTTCACTTTATAGGGATTCAATTAATATGTTTAATTTATAAACCTCTGACAAATTATATTACAAGGTATTCTTAAATATATTAGCACCATTGATTAATTAAATAATTAAATAATAATAAAAAAATAATTGATCGTTTTTTTAATTTGTCTGTAAAGTTCATGAATTTGAATAATATTTCAAAGAAATTGCTATTTTATCTTGTTATACTTGAAATTCAATGTATATTTAGGTAAAACTAATGCGGATAATATATTAAATTCAATTTGACCTGCTTCAAATTCCTAAGTTTTTAAGTAAAATAATTGCATTTTCAACAAGATAGATGCATTTTTAATTAAATAGTTGAATTTTCAATCAAAAAGATTAATTTTTTACCAAAAAATACGACTTTTCAATAAAATATATGAATTCTCTACCGAATGGTTGAATTTTCAATTAAAAAGGATCAATTTTCAAACATTTAGTTGAATTTTCAACTAAAAAAGATCAGTTTTCTACCAAAAATTGAATAGTTACATTTACAGTTAAAGAAATTAATTTCAAACAAAAAAAAAAACAAATTTTCAAACAAAGTGATGAATTTTAAACCAAAAAGATGATTTTTAAATTATTTTTTTAAATTAATTATGAATATTTAACTGGTGTACTTAAATTTTTAACCAAAAAGATGAATTTTCAACCAAAAAGATGAATTTTCAAACAAGAAGATTAATTTTCTACCAAAAAAAATTGTTTTCCAACCATATAGTTGAATTTTGAACTGAAAAAGGTCAATTTTGAACTGAAAAAGATCGATTTTGAACTAAAAATGCAATAGTTAAATTTTCAGTTGAAAAAAATTAATGTTTAACCAAAGAGATGAAATTTCAACTAAAACTATGAATCATCAACTGGAATAGTCGAATTTTAAAACAACAACATGAATTTTCAACTAAAATGATGAATCTTTAAGTAGAATATTGGAATTTTCAGCCAAAAAGATTAGTTTCTACAAAAAAAAATTAACTAAAAAAGATAATTTTTTAACCAAAAATTGAATAGTTACTTAATTTGTAATTAAAAAATATTGATGTTCAACCAATGAGATAAATTTTCAACTATAATGATAAATCTTCAACTGGAATAGATTAATTTTAAACCAAAAAGATTAATTTTTAACCAAAGAGTTTAACTTTCAACCAAGTAGTTTTATTTTCAATCACAAAAATGAATTTTCGACCAAAAAGATGAATTTCCAACTAAAATGATGAATATTTAACTGGAATACTTGAGTTTTCAACCAAAAAGCTGAATTTTCAAACAGGAATATTAATTTTTTTACCAAAAAAGACGATTTTTTGAACAAAATACATACATTTTCAACCAAAAAAGATAAATTGTCAACCAAAAATGGAATAGTTAAATTTTCAGTTAAAAAATTAATGTTTAACCAAAGTGATGAATTCTCAACTAAAATGATGGAATATTCAATTGAAATTATTATATATTATTATATTGTGCATAACTATTATATTATCAGTTAACAAAAATTAATTTTCAACAACAAAAAATTTTTGAACAAAATAGTTAGTAATATAAAGGTAACTTTACAAATGAATAATCATTGTTATTCAAGGAATCTTTATTGTTATTCAATCTTATATTGCAATTTAAGAAAAAATTAAGCACTCTCGAAAAAATTCCCTGATTAAAAAATTTGTTTGACATTTCCAGAATTTTCCAGGTAGGGTAGACACCCTGAGAAGAGACCGACTGTGATTAAACAACAAATTGACTATAGCATTTTTATTTGCAGGAAAACCTGATTTTAAAGAAGGATGGTGGATTGGAGTGAAATACGACGAGCCACTTGGAAAGAATGATGGAAGGTAACTTTAAATTAATCGAATGCCATTTTCAAATTCTCAATGTTGCACAATAAAGTTTTAAACAAAATTTTCAATTAATTTACAGTGTAAGCGGAAAAAGGTATTTCGAATGTGCTCCAAAGTACGGAGGATTCGTGAAACCGACACACGTAAAAGTGGGAGACTTTCCAGAAGAAGATTATGATCTGGATGAAGAGATTTAATTTCCCAAAGAAACAGATCCTTTCATATTTAAAAACTCAAGTATATTTTTTACGCACTAGGTTCTAAGAGTAAATAAAAATTCCAGTTCCTTATACAATATTATTTTAATTTTATATAGCCTTTTTTTACAAATCGTCAATCTTAATCAAAATTAATTTAAATAATCCAACACTGAATTAAGAGATCTATCTCAGATCCTTAGTACTTCCTTCGCTTGATTATTTCCGGTCGCCAGTTGATTGGATGACTCTCTTCAGACTAAAAAAATAATTAAAAAAGTAGAATAAAAAATTGATAATCATGATCAAAGCATTAATATTATGTCTGATGATTTGACTTACAGCTGTAGGGTCTTCTTTGTACATTTTGATTGTTTTATCAGCTTCTGTCGTGATTAATCTTGTGCCTGATCTGTCAAAAGTGAGACTAAAGATTCCAGCTTCACTATCCATGGATCCAGGTTGCACAGGAGATTGCAGACGTTGGAAATTGTACCTAAACATTAATTATAAATATTAGGACATTTAATTTTAATAAAATAGACAAGGTTTCAACTTTTTAAATAAAAGGGATCACAGCGGTTGAGCAGTTCAATTTTAGATAAAAAAGGGATTAACAAAGGGTTTCATTTATTATTCAAAAATTGTTATAACATATATGAGCATCAGAGAAAAATAGAAAAATGCTCATGTTTGAATTTTTTTTAAATATATTTTTATCAGTAGATAAATTTTGATTCCCTATTCTCATCCATTTTTTTCTAGTGTATTCTTTTCAGTACAGAACCCTGAGTTGTTCAAAGTATTTTTCTAAGCTAGAAAGAAATAATTTTAAAAACACAAAAATGATTATTTGAAGAACATACCTTTTTTGTTTTTGTTTCCTTAGACTTTTAAATTTGTTTCTAATGTATTTTTATCAGTAGGTGTTCAAAAAATGTCAACTGTAAACTATTATAGTATAAAAAAAACACAAATTGACCAAATTATTTTAAAAGAAATTTTTTTTTAATCGTGTTACCACTTGAATGCTATTTTCTTGAAAATTCATCTCTTTTAGTAGAAATTACACCTTTTTTGGTTATAAATGTAACTATTTTGTTGAAAATTCATCTCTTTTAGTAGAAATTACACCTTTTTGGTTAAAAATGTAACTATTTGGTTGAAAATTAATTAATGAAATTAATAAGTTTCTGTTCAAGATTCAACTATTTTATTAAAGTCGTCTTTTTGGATGAATTTAACTTTTTAACATTTTTAATCTTTTGTTGGTTGAAATATCAACTATTAAATTTTTTGTTGAGAATTCATTTTTTTGGTAGAAAATTCAAATACTTGGCTAAAAGTTAAACCACTTTGTTGAAATTTATTATTTTTTTTTATTGAAGATTTTATTAGAAGATTTTGACTTTAATTAACACCTGGTCAACATCAATTAACATCAGCCAATTCATCATTTTAATTGAAAATTCATATCATTGGTTGCAAATCAAACTTGATTGGGTTTAAAATTCAACTATTTTGGTAGAAAATTCAACTACTTGGTTGAAAATTAACTTTTTTGTTGAAAATTCATATTTCCGGATTAAAATTTTTGTTCTTGACGAAAAATACCTATTTTTGGGTTGAAAATTTAAATATTTTGTTGAAAATTCATATTTTTGGGTTGAAAATTCAACTGTTTTGTAGAAAATTGATGTTTGGCTTGGAAATTCAACAATTCTATTGAAATAGTTTTCTTTCTTGGTTGAAAATTCAACTACTATTTTGTTGAAAATTCGTCTATCATGGTTGAATTCAACTGTTTTTCACTGTAAATTAGAATCTGTTTCGATTGAAAATTAAACTATTTGGTTTAAAGTTGAACTACTTTTATGAAAATATATTTTTTTATTGGAGGTTCATCATTTTAGTAGAAAATTCATTTCTTTGGTTGAAAATTCAACAATTTGGTTAAAAATTGTTTCTTTTTTTGACTCAAAAACCTGTTCTGGTTAAAAATGCAGCTATTTTGTTGATAATTCGTCTTTTTGGTTAGAAAATTAATTTCTTTTGGTAAAAATTTCGCCTTTTTTGGTTATATTTTCAAATTAAAAATTAAAATCATTTTTGATTGAAGTATCAACTATTACATTTTTTGTTGAGAATTCATCATTTTTGTTTGAAAATTCAAATATTTGGCTAAAAGTTGAACTACTTTGTTGAAAATTTTTTTTTTATTAAAAATTTATCATTTTAGTTGAACATTTTTTTAAAATTAAAACTTCATCATTTTAGTTGAAAATTAATCTCTTTGGTTGAAAATTTACCTATTTTGTTGAAAATTCATCTTTTTTGGGTTGAAAATTCAACTATTTTGGTAGTAAATTCTACTATTTGGTTGAAAATTAACTTTTTTTGTTGAAAGCTCATATTTTTGGGTTGAAAAGTCAACTATTTTGTTGAAAATTAATTTTATTGATGAACTGTTTTTCATTTAAAATTAAAATCTTTTTTGGTGGAGAATTCCCATAATTATTTACAAGTTAGTTAAAAAAACGTGTTGAAAACTAATTGTTTTGGTTAACGATTCATAATTTTAGTTTAAAATTCATATCTTTGATTAAAAATCTAACTATTTTTTGAAAAATTGATATTTTCGGGTTGGAAGTTCAACTTTTTTCTACAAAATTTGCCTTTGGCTTGAAAATTTAACAATTCAGTTGAAATTGTTTTTTTTTCTTGGTTGAAAATTCAACTCTTTTGTTGAAAATTCGTCTTTTTGGTTTAAAAATTCATCTCTCATGGTAGAAATATCAAGGATTTCGTTAAAACATCATCTATTATGTTAAAAATGTATTTTGGACTGTGAAGTCGGTTAACCCTATAGTCTATAAAGATGTTTTTGATTTGCAACTACAGAATTGATTTATCTTTCGGGTTCAGTTTTTCGATTGAATCGTTAGCGATTTCTTCGCTGTCGGTGATGTCCTTCAAATCTTCAAAATTAGCAAATAAATTGCTCAGAAAATATTTGAAATTGGTTTATGTTTATGTTTCTGTTTATGATTCATAGAAAATTAATCCAAACTTTGTAAAAAAAAGGGGATAATTGGGTCAAAATTCTCGATTTTAGGTGTTTTAGAGGATTTTTCAAATTTAAGGCGGATTAGGTGAAAAAGGGGACGGACTGTGATCCCTGAAATAATTAAGGGACTTACCCAGTTCTCCAATCCCAAAAGTGAATTGTACCATTGTCAGCACCAGAAACAAGAACGCCTTCGTTATTAATTGCGAGACAATTAACAATTGCATTATGTCCAGACAAATTTTGAATGAATTTCCCGTCGGGACACTTCCACTGCTTAATATTATCGGGCGAGGCGCTGGCGAATGCGTATCTATGAAAAAAATCATAAATAAATAGGTACATGTACAAATTAATTAATAAAATGATAAAATTTCAATGTGGATTTTTTTATAATTATATAAAAATTATACTTACAAAGCCGGATGGTGAGCAACAGCCCTGACACTTTTTTTGTGATTAGTGAGTGTCGCTCGAGATTTTCCTGCAGCCAAATCCCACAACCTTATTGTCTGATCATGACTTCCGGTAATGATCTGCAATGAATAATAATTTTATAGATCTACAATCAGGGTGCCCGCCAAACTTTACATTAAATATTCCCTGATTTTTGCCTGGCCAATTTTTCATTTCCCCTGACTATTAGGATTTAAAGACGAGCATTTTAATCTTGTAACATTTTTTAAATATAATCTTTTATGAACAGAATAAAACAATTTCAGATTAAAATTTAAAGATTTCAAATTTATTTATTTCTTTCAGCGACCAAAAGCTGATTTTTCTACTATAAAAGAATTTTTAACTCAAAAGAATGAATTTTCAACAAACCAGATGAATTTTCGACCAAAAAAGTTAAACTTTTAACAAAATAGTTAATTTTTAAAAAAAATAATTAACTTTTCAACAAAATAGTTAAATTTTTAATCAAATTGTTGAGTTTTAACCTACGAAGATGAATTTTCAAACAAAAACGATTAAACATCAACCAAAAAAGATGAATTTTTAACCCAAAAGGACGAATTTTCTGTCCAAATAGACAAATGGTCAACAAAACAGTGGAATTTTTAACAAAATAAATTTTCCAACAAACTAATTAAATTTTTAATAAAACAGATGCATTTTTAACCAAATAGTTGAGTTTTCAACCAAAAAATTTATTTTTGACCAAACAGTTGCATTTACAAACAAATAATTGAACTTTGAAGCAAAAGAGATAAATTTTCAACAAAATAGTTGAATTCTCAATCATAGAAGATTAATTTTCAACCAAAGACTTGCATTTTTATCCATAAAATATGTAATTTCTACCAAATCGGATGAATTCTTTACCGAAAAAGATGAATTTAAAAAAAAAGTTGAATTTTCAACCAAAAAGGATGACTTTGTAATAAAATTGTTTAATTTTCAACTAAATAATAAAATTTTTAACTAAAAATATAATCGTCAGAAGAAAGAAACTGCAAAAAATACCAATATAATAAGGACAAGACTACAAGAAGACAAGAAACTACTGACAAGAATATTATATCAGGATGGCCGCAAACCTTTATTTTCAAAATTCCCTAATTTTTTACTCACCGATTTTTTATTTTCTTTGACCATTAATATTCAAAGACCAGAATCTTAATTTTGTAACATTTTTAACATAAAATCTTTTATAAAACAATTTCAAATTAAAATTTTTAACATTGTAATTAATTACCCTTGATAGTGATTTAAAGTGCCTCTTATAGATATTCCCTGACTTTTGAAAGAATTTTTCAAAATCCATGTCTTTTCGCTAATTTCCAGGTTTACCTGACCTACGGCCACCCAAAAAAAAAAGAATTTTTAACCAATAAGAAAACTTTGCAACAAAGACGATTAATTTTCTACCAAAAAAGATGAATTTTCAAGCAAATAGTTACGTTTTCAACTTAAAAAGATAAGTTTTAAACTACTAATGGAATAATTAAATTTTCAGTTGAAACAATTAATTTTCAACAAAAAAAGGACTTTTCAAAAGAATAGTTGAATTTTCAACCAACGATATGAATCTTTTAAAAAAATGAATTCTCAGCGAAAAATGTAATATGTAGTTGATATTTTCACGAAAAAATATTTGTATTTCAAATCAGAAAGAGTTGAATTCATTTCAAAAAGACGAATTTTCAACAAAATAGTTGAATCCTCAATCATAGAAGATTAATTTTTAACCCAACAGTTGCATTTTTATCCATAAAATATATCATTTGTACTAAATCAAATGATTTTTTAAACCAAAAAGATGAATTTAAAAAAAAAGTTGAATTTTCAACCCAAAAAGACCAATTTTCAGCAAAACAGTTGAAATTTCAACCAAAAGAATGAATTTTTAACCAAATAGTTGTATTTTCAAACAAATACATGAACTTTCAACTACAAGAGATACATTTTCAAGCAAAAATGGAATAGTTATATTTTCAGATAAAAAATTTGCAACCAAGAAGATACATTTTTGACCATGAAGATTAATATTCCAGCACAAAAGAAAAATTTTCAACAACAAAAATTAAATTTTCAAGCAAAAAAAAATGAATTTTTAACCAATTAGTTGAATCTTCAAACCAAATACACGAACTTTCAACTTCAAAAGACGAATCTTCAACAATGTTAAACAATTTTATGATCGAGAGCATTGCATTTAAAAGTGACAAGAAGTATGGAAAGGTAAATTCAAATTTAAAAAAAATTACAAACCTGCGGTTCGTTTGCAGAGCAAATAACGCTCGTGACAGTGTTTGTGTGTCCCGTCAAAGTGTGAATGTTGACCTTGGACCTCATGTCCCAAACTCTTGCGGTCGCATCACGACCCGCGGTCACGAGAATATCGATAGAAGGATGCAAAGCCATCGAGTAAACAGCTGACAAGTGCCCATGATAATGCCTAATCACCTGAAAGATACAAAAATGTGTATAACTATATTTAACTATGCATTTTTTGAAAATTAAGAAAAAATCCAACGATCTCAGATGGAAAGATATTACACGGTTTCTACTCGAGTCCTGAAAAAAATGCACTGACATTTCCAGGTCTTTTTTAGGTTTCTCAAGTTTTTTCCAGGTATCATTTTTCATAATAAGGAGCCATTCAAAAATTTCCCATTTTTTTTAACAATCTACTCGGAATATGCATACGCAGTTTCGCAAGTTTTAAATAACACGTTCGTTCCGCAACACTGCTCCGACCCAGGTTGTTGATCAATCTCTCAATTAAATAATACTAAGAACATAATTAATCATTTCTAGAAGTTGTCTCTAAAGTTCATGAATTGGAATAATAATTCAAACAAATTAGTTTATCTTCTTAAACTTAAAATTCAGTGCATATTTAGGTGAAATTAATGTGGGTACTATAGTAAATTCAATTTAAACCGATTCCAATTCCTAACTTTTCAAGTAAGTACTTTTTCAAGTAAATATATTGCATTTTCAACAAGATAGACAACTTTTAACCAAATAGTTGAATTTTAAATCAAAAATATTACTCTTACCAAAAAATACGATTTTCCAACAAAATACACGAATTCTCAACTAAATACATAGTTAAATTCTTAACCGAAAAAGATAAATTTCCAACAAAATAGTTGAGTTTGAACTAAAAAAGATCAGATTTCAACCAAAAATGGAAAAGCTTAATTTTTATTTAAAAAAATTAATTTCTTTTTAAAAATTAATGAATTTTTAACAAAAGAGTTTAACTTTCAACAAGTAGTTTTATTTTCAACCAAAAAGTTGAATTTTCAACTAAAATGATGAAAATTTAACTGAAGGACTTGAATTTTCAACCAAAAAGATGAATTTTCAAACAAAAAGATTAATTTTTGAATAAAAAGAATAATTTTCTATCAAAAAACACGATAAATTTTTAACATAAAATGGAATAGCTGAATTTTCAACTAAAATGATGAATCTTCAACTGGAATAATTGAATTTTAAACAAAAAAGATCAATTTCTAACCACATAGTTGAGTTTGAACTAAAAAAGATCAGATTTCAACCAAAAAGAAAAAGTTAAATTTTTAGTTAAAAAAATTAATTTTCCACACACAAAAAATTCAACCAAAGTGATGAATTTTTAACAAAAGAGTTTAAATTTGAAATAAGTAGTTTTATTTTCAACCAAAAAGATGAATTTGCAACTAAAATGATGAATACTTAACTGAAAGACTTGAATTTTCAATCAAAAAGATGAATTTTCAAACAAAAAGAATAATTTTTTATAAAAAAACACGATAAATTTTCAACAAAAAATGGAATAGCTGAATTTTCAACTAAAATTATGAATCTTCAACTGGAATAATTGAATTTTAAACAAAAAAGATCAATTTTCAACAAAATATATGAATTTTCAACGAAATAATTCAATTTTCAACTAAAAAAGACAAATTTTCAAACAAATTGTTGAATTTCGAACTAAATAAGATCAATTTTCAGTTAAAAAAAATAATTTTCAAAGTAAGCTGATGAATCTTTAACTGGAATAGTTGAATTTTCAACCAAAATGATGAATTTTTAACCAATAAGATTAATTCTACCAAAAAAGACGAATTTTTAACAAAATTGTTAAATACAGTAATATAAAGCTACTTTTACCAATAGAATCATTATTATTCAATTTTATATTGCAATTAAAAAAAAATTAAGCACGGCTAATTATACTTGATATTATTTCCCATTGGAAAAGTGAATATTCTGATTAAATTTGACCGAAATTGAAAAACTAACCTTGTTGTATTCCAAGTCCCAGCATTTGACTTGACGGTCTTCACCACAGGAAAATAAGTAGGGATGTCTGTCTGAAAATTGAAGACCTCTGACTGAACTTACGTGTCCTGTTAGTGACACTTTTAACTGTCCAGACGCTAGATCCCAGATCTGAAAATAACATACAAAATTAATTAAGTGGAAATATAAACAACAGGGATCACAATGGTTCAGTAGTTCAATTGTAGGGAAAATAGGGAAATTTGTCTTCGAAAAAAAGGGGGATCTTTTTTTTTTAAGGGGGGGAACGGGCGCAATTATTATTTTTGTTTGTCTCGAGCAATTTTTAAATTAAAATATGAAATTTATATTAATACAAAAGTTTTGTATTTTATAGTATCTATTATGCGAAATAATAGAAAAGCAAGGACAATATTTTTGATAATTGATAAAAGTTTATATCTTCACTTCAGAATTAGTATACAATATTTATGTACAGACAAACAAACCTATGCATTTTTGTTACAAAATAACAATTTCCGACGAAAAACACTAACAAAACCTAAAGTTGTTCAAAATTGTGAGTTTAGATTTTGCAGTCAAATGATTTTTCTTTAAAATAACCGATTTCCGGTGTAAAACGCCAACATAATCTATTATTGTTCAAATGTTATAAATATTCTTTGAAATCTAACCATTTTTTATTGACAATAGCAATTTTAGAAGAAAAACACTAACATAACATGCAAAAAACATGAAAAAATTCCGAATTTAATGACTCTGAATGATAATCTAAATAATAGTGAGAAATTGAAAAATCTTATGACTTTTTGTATTAAAAAAAAAAAAAATTTCGACGTAAAATTTTGACATAACATAACAAAAACTTGTTCCAAATTGTAAATCTTCTTTGACACCTAATGATTTTTTTACTACAAAAAAAAAACGTTTTTCGTAAAACATAAGCATAACCTAAATTGTTACAAAGTTGTGAATCTTCTTTGAAATTTTTGGAATATAATTTTTTAAAATTTTAAATACCAATTTTCGACGAAAAACACTAACATAATCCAAAATTGTTAAAAGATTCTAAATCTCATTCAAATTATAATGATTTTGGTTTGAAAATACAAATTCTCGATGTTAAAGAATAACGTAACCTAAAATTGTTCAAAACTTATGAATCGTCTTTAAAATCTAATGATTTTTTAATAAAAATTTCTATGGCCGTCAAAAAACACTAAAAAAATACCGAAATTGTTCAAACTAGTATAATTTAAACAAAAATCATTGGTTTTAAATCTAATGATTTTGTTTAAAAATACGCATTTCAGGTAACCAACACCGACATAACCTAAAGTTGTTGAAAAATTGTAAATGTTCTTTGCAATTTAATAATTTTGTATTAAAAATAACAATAATTCCCAACAGAAAATTGTTCATAAGTGTAAATCTTGTTTGAAATCTAATGATTGTTGTTAAAAATTGCCAACATCCTGCGAAAAACGTTAATATAACCTGAAACTGTTGAAAGTAGCAGATCTTATTCGAACTATAATGATTTTTGTTTTAAAATACTAATTTTTTATGTAAAACGCTAACATAACCTAAAATGGTCGAAATTGGGAATCTTAATGATAATTTGTGTCTAAAAATGTTAATTTCCGGTGAAAAAAAAACTAACACGATCTAAAAGTTTTAGAAATTTTAAGTCTTCTTAGAAACTTTATAATTTTTGTATTAAAATTCTTTTTTTTAATACTAATTTGCAGCGAAAAGGACAAACAGAAAACATGTATAATATTTCTAACAATTTATAAGATTTTTTTTTCTATTTTTTTGCGGAAATCGTCGACAATTTCCTTTGTGTTTCTTCTCTGGATCATAGTTTCTCTAAGGTATTCATAATGTCTTAATTTTCTTGTGATTCTTGAAAAATAGGGGGAAAACGGGAATAGGGGACTGACTGTGATCCCTGAAATAAGTGATCAAGTAATTAAGTTAGATAACGTAACAAATGTGCTCTTGGTTGTTAGTTTTTAGGGTTTCATAGTAACGGACAGAAACCCTCATAGTTTCGGTCGGGTGTCCGTCGTACTTTTTTCCAAAGAGGGGAAATGATAGGAGAAGTAGGGGAAACAAGAGGAAGAGAAGTAGGGGAAATTCGGGGAAGGGAAGTAGGGGAAATGAGGGAAGAGGAAGGATTGACAGAGAGGCGAAATTAGAGGAGGGGAGGAAAAGTGAGGAGAAATTAGTAGAGGGGACGTAAGGGAAGTAAGAGAAGTAACAGAAAATAAGGGGAGGAAAAGTAGGTGAAGTTGGGGTAATTAGGGGAGTTGAAGTAGTGGAATTCAGAGGAAAGTAGCTAAGGGGAAGCAGGAGAAATCAGGGGTGGGGGAGAAGACGAAATTGGTGGAATGTGAAGAGGGGAAGTAGCGGATGTCAGGGAAAATAAGGGGAGGGAAGTAGGAGAAATTAGGGAAGGGGAAGTATGGTCAATGAGGGGCGAAGTAGGGGAAATTATGGGAAACGAGAGGAGAAGTAGGGGATGTAATGATAAATAAAAGGAGGCGAATTAGTGGAAGTCAGAAGAAAGGAGGGGAGGGAAGTAGGAGGAGATAATTAGGGGGGATAAGTAGGGGCGAAGGAGGGGAAATTAGGGGAGCGGGAGTAGTGACAGTGAGGGGGGGGGGAGATGAACTGAGGGAGTACGGAAAATTATAGGAGGGAAGTGTAGTCAGTGAGGGAAGGGAAGTGAGGACAAATGAGGAGAGGGAACGTAGGGAAAGTGACGGGAAATCATTGGAGGTAGAGTAGGGGAAGTAAGAAGAAATTAGGGGAGGGGGAGTACTTAAAGTTGGGGAATTGAGAAGAGGGGAAGTAGTGGAAAATAGGGAAGGGTAAGTGAAGTGGGGATGAGAAGTAGAGGAAAGGATGAGAAATGAGGGTGAGGGGAAGTAAGACTGGGAAAAGGAAGTGTCAGCTAGGGAAACGAGGACAAGGGGAAGTAGACGAGGAAGAAGTTGGGATCGGGGCGAAGGGTGAAGTGAGGGGAGGGAAAGTATGGGAGGGGGAGGTTTAGACGATTCAACTAACGTCCTAATAGGCCACGAAAGTATATTTTTATGCGCGCGACGCCTACTTTGACTAATTTTTTTACCTTAATAACTCGATCTGCCGATCCTGTAGCAAACCACTCGTTACCAGGTTCCACCGCACAACATCTCACCCATCCGAGATGTCCGGCTATAACGCGATACAGTTGCCATGGCGCGTGCCATCTCGGTCTCGCCATTGTCGGTGCCTTTTTCTGTGGAATTACTAACGCCATACCTGTGCTGCTTTGTGGAACCGGCACGAGAGAATTATGTGTCGTTTGATGCGATGCGTTCGGATTGAATGATTCGTCTGTAAACAAAATAATTCGAATTTGTTAAAAATATCCTCAGGGTCTCTAATCAAATTCTGAAGAAAAAAAAATCCCTGACAAATCCAGTTACAATGGCCGCAATACTTCATTTTCGAAATTCCCTGATTTTTCTTTGACTAATTTTTCATTTTCCCTGGCTATTAATATTTACATACCAAAATTCTAATTTTGTAACGTTTTTATTATTTATAGAATATTTTATAAATGAAATAAAACAATTTTAACTTTAAATTGATAAATTTTTTATTTATGATTCTCAAGGCTGAGAAATCGTTCTATATCTTCCCAAATTCTAAGAAATTCTATACAACCGCATGCAAATTTTTTCAAATCCCTTACAAACATTAAAATACCTGGAAATCCCTTGACATTTTGTTAACCTCTTAAAAAGTCTTGGAACCTTTAAATTCCTTTGAAATCCCTTGAAACTTATTAAAGCTGTTCAAAATGCTTGGGAATCTTTTAAAATACCCTAAAATATTTCAAATCCTTTAAAATCCCATTAAATTGCAGAAATCAATTGAAAATTTATTTGAATCTTTTGAAATTCCTTGAAATTATGTAAAGCTTTGGAAAATTCCTTGGAATTGTTAATAATACCCTAAAATATTAAAAATCTTTTGAAATCCTTTGAAACTTTTTAAAACTCTTTTGGAATCACTTCAAATTATTGAAATCTATTTAAACTACCCTATGATCCTAAAATCCTTTAAAATCCCATTAAATTACTGAAATAAATTTAAAATTCCTTGGAGTCTTTTAAAATACCCTAAAATAGTTCAAATTCTTTGAAATCCCTTCAAATGATTGAAAGCAATTAAAAATTATTTGGAATCTTTCAAAGTTCTTTAAATATTTAAAATCCTTTGGAATCTTTTGTAATCCCTTGAAACTTTTTAAAGCTCTTGAAAACAATTTGGAATCTTTTAAAATACACTAAAATATTTCAAATCCTTTGAAATCCCATTTAATTACTGAAATTAATTGAAAATTCCTTTTAATCTTTTAAAATACCCTAAAATATTTCAAATCCTTTAAAATCTTTTGAAATCCCTTGAAATTTTGTAAAGCTCTTGAAAACTCCATGGAATTTTTAAGAAGACCCTGAAATATTTAAAGAATTTTGGAATCACTTCAAAATATTGAATTCTATTAAAAATACCCTAAGATATTTCAAATCCTTTACAATTTTTTGAAATCCCTTGCAATTTTGTATAACTCTTAAAAATTTCTTGAAATCTTTGAAACATTCCATAAAACCTTTAAAATTGTTTGAAATCCATTCAAATGGCTGAAATCAATTGAAAATTCCTTGGCATCTTTTAAAATATCCTAATAGATTTCAAAAGAATTCAAGAATATTCAGAAATAGGTATAGACCTGAATTCAAAAGTGGTGCGCATGAGGTACCACTTTTGAAACATCGTTTATTAATTTATTATCATAATTTTTCAAACAAATTTAAGCACGCTCGATAAAATTCCATGACTGAAAAAAATTATCTGACTTTTCCTGACCATCAAAATTATAGAGAAAGCAATTCCGTATTAATAAAATAAAATACTTCATTAAATAAACTTACCACCGGGAGGAGGAGGATCTGGATTTTCACTTTCAGTCTGCGCCTTCATCATTTTCATGCGTTTGACACGGTCGACAATCAAGCCATAAGTGTCCCTAGCTTTTATATTTTTAATCATCCTGTCTCTGAAATTTAAGACAAATGCATTTTAATTAGGAATTAAAAATTGAAATTTGACACAGCTAACCTAATTAAGTTGAACCCAAAAGTGTTTGCAAATCTCGTTTCTCTTTTGTACGTAAGTACAAGTAAGAAAAAATCGTACTACGCGTTTTTGAAAAAAAAAACAGCATTAAAAAGTATTTTTAGGTTTAAAACTGTTCCCCTTCCCAATATCTATAAAGTTATACACTCACCAGATGTTTACCTTATGTTATAGAAAAAATATATAAAAAATCTACTAAAATAGCATTTATTTTAATGAAATACAACATTTTATTTTTAAACACATTTGTTTTTAGTTCAGTAATAATGTGAAGAACATGTCATATGAGATTCAAAAGAGGTGAAAAGGCGGTTTTTATCTCTAAAATTGAAAAAACACAGTTTTTTGGATAGATATCAGGTCCAAAAATAAATCTTTTGATAACCAAAATGTTGTATTTTGGTGAAATAAAAGATATTTTAGTCGATTTTTTCTATGTTTTTGAAAAAAATGCTTACCATACATAATATAAATATCTTGTAAAGGTATAAATTGATAGATATCAGGAAGCAAAAAAATTTTCAACTATAAACTACTATTTATATCTTGCGTTGTTTTCGAGAAAAATTAGATTTTTAATCGATAAAAACGAAAACAGGGTGTCTATTCAAATCCTGGAAAAAGTCGCATTTCTTAAATAAATCGAATCGGAATATGTATACAGTTTATTATAAATAATTTTTTTTCAGTTTTTAGGAATTCAATTAATATGTTTAATTTAGAAAGCTTTGAAAAATTATGTTACATTATATTCTTAAATATATTAGCACCATCGATTAATTAAATAACTAAATAATACTAGAAACATAATTAATCATTTCATGAATTCGAATAATAATTTAAACAAATTATTTTTATTTTCTTATATTTGAAATCCAGTGCATATTTAGGTAAAATTAATATGGGTACTATGTTAAATTCAATTTGAAAAGCTTGAAATTCGAAACTTTTCAAGTAAAAATATTGAATTTTCAACCAGATAGATGAATATTTAACCAAATAGTTGAATTTTTAACTGAAAAAGATCAGTTTTCAACAAAAAATGAAATAGTTCAATTTTCAGTTGAATAATTAATTCCACACACAAAAAAAAACACATTTTCAATCAAAGTGATGAATTTTCAACTAAAATGGTGAATTTTCGACTGGAATAGATGCATTTTTAATCAAAAGGATGAATTTTTAACAAAAGACTTTCAAAAACTTTCAAACAACTAGTTTAACTTTCAACTAAAATGATAAATAATTCACTGGAATACTTTAAATTTCATCCAAAAAAGATGAATTTTCAAATAAAAAAATTAATTTACTATAAAAAAGATGATTTTTTAACAAAAGACATGAATTTACAACTAAATAATTGAATTTTCAACTAAAAGACAAATTTTTAACAAAAAAGTTGAATTTTGAACTAAAAAAGATACACTTTCAACCAAAAATGGAATAGTTAAATTTTCAGTTTGAAACATTAATTTTCCACCAAAATGATGAATTTTTAACCAAATAGATGAATTATCAAACAAGAATAATAATTTTAAAATGAGAAGATTAATTATTTACCCAGAAAGACGATTTTTCAACCAAAAAGACGAATTTTCAAACAAGAAAACTACTTTTCCAACAAAAAAGACGACTTTTCGACAAAAGACATCAATTTCCAACGAAATAATTTAATTTTCAACTAAAAAAGACAAATTTTCAACCAAAAAGTTGAATTTTTAACTAAAAATATATATTTTCAACCAAAAAAGAAATAGTTAAATTTTCAGTTAAAAAAAATTAATTTTCAACCAAACTAATAAATTTGCAACAAAAATTATGATTCCTCAATTGGAATGGTTGAATTTTCAACCAAATTGATGAATTATTATCAACTAAAATGAATCTTCGACTGGAATAATTGAATTTTCAACCAAAAGGATGAATTTTCAACCAAGATGATTAATTTCCTATGAAAAAGACGATTTTTCAGAATACATGAATTTTCAACCAAAAAAGATAAATTGTCAACCAAATATTGAATAATTATATTTTTAGTGAAAAAAATTAATGTTCTACCAAAGAGATTAATTTTAAAATAAAATCATGAATCTTTAACTTTAATTTCTAATGAAAAAGACGAACATTCAACTAAAACGATGAACTTTTAACTGGAATAATTGAATTTTCAACCAAAAAGATGAGTTTTTAACCAAGAAAATTAATTTTTAATGAAGAAACTAGTTTTAAAAAAATAGCTCATTTTTCAACCAAAAACGAAAAATGTAGTAGCTGATATTTCAACTAAAAATGTGTTTGATTTTAAATCAAAAACAGTTGAATTCAACCAAAAAAGATTTTTCAGTCAAGAGAGAGAAAAAATTGCAAAAAAACTGTTGAATTTTCAAGCAAAAAATGAATTTTCAACTTAGAAGATTAATTTTCTAACAAAACGACCGAATTTACAACAAAATACATGAATTTTAAATCAGATACTTGAATTTTCAACTAAAAACTATCAATTTTCAAACAAAAATAGAATAGTTAAATTATCAGTTGAAATTTTTTTTTTTTTAATTTAACATAATAGTTAAATACAGTAATAAAAAGCTGCTTTTACAAATGAAGAATCATTGTTATTCTATTTCATATTGCATTATAAAAAAATTTAAGCACGCTCTCAATAAAATTCCCTGAAAATTCAAGGTTTTCCGGGTAGGGTAGACAGCCTGAGCAGTTTTGGGTTGAACTTAATTAGGGCTATCCGTGATATGAGGAAAAAAATAGAAAATACAGAGACGAAACTTACATTTCGGAATCGATTGGTGGCAACATGCCTTGATTACTCACAAACATATCGTGAGTTCTTTTCAAGGACCTAAATACTAACGTATGTACTGAATGCTTTTGTACGTCCTCCTATAATAAAATAAAAATATTGTTAATTATAATAAGAATTCATGCATTCAAAGAAAAATAAATTAGTAGAAAGTTATTAATGTTCAGGACTTTCCAAACTTTCTCTTCTCTTCTTTTATTAAAATCATTTAGAATAATGGAATTTTAATCCTAAAATTATCGGAAAATGAGCGGAATATTGTTCACGTTCTAATCATTTTAATTATGAATAGAATAATGTATTGAACAAGTAAAATAGTGTAAAAGCGAGGTAATGGAAAATTGAGGTTAGATCTTGAGATATTTCAGTTTCATTTTATTTATTCAACTAAACAGATTGGAATCTTCAATCGAATATTATCCATAAAGTATGAGAATATTGCTCTAATTTTAATCATTTTAAAACAAAAAGAGATATATTAGATTAAAAAGAAAGAAATAATACCGGGTATATTATTTCGAGGTTAGATTTGATAAATTGTATTTTTTATAGATTTACTTACCATTTTGTTCGACTTATGACAGCTGGGATTAAATTACTATTTCCTGTTAATCCTGCACATTAAAATAAATTAAATAGGTGCCTTTTATATAGATAAAAATTGCTAAAAACATTAGCAAAAAAATCAACCAGCATAAACACCACACAAGCACAATATCCACAATGTCAACGACTCAACGTTGTGTTGCAGAAATCTGAATTATCGATACAGATCATTAAGGCGCGGAAATTTAAAATAAAATCATATATTTTTTACTACCTACCTTTCTGCTGATTAATAATTGTTTCTTACTAGATTTTCCTGCATCTTTTTTTAAATTTTCACTAGCTGCACAGAAAGATTTAAAAACACACGAATAGTTTTCACTTTGAACATGAGACGTATTGCAAAAATTCGAATTTATTTTCCCTTTGAATCTGAAAATCGATAAATGGTCAGGATCGTGCCTACAAATTTCTCTTTCCTCTTCCAATTAAATTATATTCAAAAGTTTTGTAAAAATCACAAAACTTAACCAGGGGTGCTATTCTCGAGTATCGTTCTAATATTTTAGAATGCTAAAATGGCTGATTTTAGAATGGTTGGCGTAAATCGTTATTCTCGAGTTGTAATTGATTGTTAGCATGCTAAAATTTTAGAACACTTTACAAAGAGTGGGTCTATACCACTCTAAAAGAAAAATAGAACGCTAAAGAGACGAGAAAGTGATAGATTTTTATAAAAATAACCTCGAAACAAAATACGTCACACGTAGATGGGAGAAACATAGCCTAAAATCAACCTCAAAAACAAGTACATGACAACACTTATGACTGCGGGTAGTGAAAAAACACGAATAGAAATAAATTATTATAAGCGCAAAACGAGAAAGTAAAAGATTTTGGTAAAAATAACCTCGAAACCAAATACGTTCACGTAGAAGTGAGAAAAATTGCCATAAATTAACCTAAAAAAAATTGTATCACAACACGTATGACTGTGAGAAATGAACGTACAAAAATATAAATAAATTAATAGAAGCAAAGAAAATAATCCATCAAGTGAATCCATCAGTCAACGATAATCTCAAATGGTAACATCGAGCCAACATACCCCCACCGTTTTACTTACTTCTGTACTCGCCACCGCATTGGTCTATTTACCGCTCCGACTTCAAAATACACATCGGCAACGTCGCACTACAAACGGTGCACTATTTTCCATTCTATTCCGTTCGAAGCCGAATAGAGCGGTGCTCGAGAATACCGAAAGCGTTCTAAAAATTTTAGTGTTCTAAAAGACCGCTCTAAAATTTCAGCATTCTAAAATATTAGAACGAAACTCGAGAATAGCACCCCAGAGACTTAACCAATTCGATAATATTTCAAATTGTATCGTTTTTTATTTTGCTAAATTAGCGCCAGGGTTGGGAAGTGACACGTCACTTGAGATTTACCAGCTGCTAGGTAGCGCTAGCTGCTCTAGTCCAGTCAAAATTCCGCGAAAATTCAAATTGGATAGAAGAAAAATTGCTTAGTTTATTCATAAAACAAAGTAAATGTGTCAGTCATTCACTTAAAAAAATAATAATTTAGCTACTTGTCAGTTTTCCTTGCATAGTTCTGAATTTCACAAATGAGACATCTCTATACTAAGAGAACGTTTCAAAGTACGTGATTTCAAAATTTTGTTTATTTTTTAGGCAAAATATTACAACGAAGAGGAATGTGTATTAGAAATGCAATCCATTCAAGTGAAAGTATTGAATTTTGATCGAAATAGATGCATTTTGAGTCAAATAGTGCATTTTTGAACCAAGATAAACATAAATTTTCAGCCAAAAAAATTATTTTCTACCAAAATAGATGAATTTTTAACAGAATACATACATTTTTAACCAAATAATTGAATGTTAAACTTAAAAAGACTGATAAATTGTTTATTGAATAGTTCAATTTTCAACCAAGAGGATTAATTTTGTACGAAAAAAAAGACGAATTTAAAAAAAAACACATGGATTTTCAACTAAAAAATATAAATTGTTAACCAAAAATGGAATAGTTTAATTTGCAGTAAAAAAATATTTTTCAACCAAAAAAAGCAGTTCCAACAAAATAGTTGAACTTTTTAAAAAACAAAATGAATTTTCAACCAAAAAGATGAATTTTCAATCAGGCAGCATAATTTTCTACCAAAAAGACGAACTTTCAATTTTTAAAAATACATTTTTTAACCGAAAATTTTATTATATATATTTCTGTTTTCAGATTAAAAAATTTATTTTCAATAAAAAACAAGTTTTAAACAAAATAGGTTAATTTTGAACCAAAGAAATAAATTGTTAACCAAAGTAGATGAATTTTCAGACAAAAGGAATTCTTTTCTGCAAAATAAGATTAATTTTCAACGAAAAGAAACGAATTTTTAATAAAATAGATGAATTTTCTACCAAATGGTTAGTTTTTCAACTAATAAACATAAATTTTCAACCAAAAATGGAATATTTAAATTTACATTCAATTAATTGTCAATAACAACAAAATAATTTTCTCTAAAATAGTTAAATTTTCATTAACCGAAGCAGAGTTTGATTTGAATCTAAGGCATGTGGAAAAAATTAGATTTTCTACACTGTGATATTATTATTATAAAAACGGAAGAATAATTTACTTCGTCATTACTTCAAAACAGCACATAACTAAATAATAGTATATTATGTACCTAGGAGTGAAACGGTCTTTTTATTCGAGCGTGAGTTTGCAAGAACGAGGAATAGTTGAATTTTCTGTTAAAAAAATTAATTTCCAACCAAAAAAAAAAGCGAATTTTTCAATAGAATAGGAAATGAGAAGAATTTGATGAAGTACATAAAAATTCAAGGTGTATTTAAAAAAATGCATTGAATTCAGTCGGTTTCAAATGAATTAAAAAAAATTCAAGGGAATTCGGAAGAATTTGATGAAGTGCCTAAGAATTCAAGGTGAGTTTAAGAAACTTCAAGACGAAAAAAAAATCAAAAAAATCAACTGAATTGATTAGAATTGAAAGAACGTAAAGAAAGATGAAAGATATAGTAAAACCTTATAGACCCTGTAAATCCTTGGAAATCCCTTGGAATCAACTATGAAAAAGATGAATTTTCAACGAAAAATTGAATAGTTGATATTCCAACCAAAAAAGACTTTGATATTAAATAAAAAACAGTTGAATTTAAACAAAAAAGACAATTTTAAATGAAATAAATAATTTTTAAGTTCAAAAATTAATTTTCAACAACAACAAAAAAACAAAATTTCAATAAAATAGTTAAATTTTAATCGAAAGAAATGAATTTGCTACTAAAAAAAATTGTAATAAAAAATGAAATAGTTCTCTTTTCAGTTAAAAAAATAATTTTGAATCAAGAAAAAGGAGGTTTGAACGAGTTACTTGAATTTTCCACGAAAAATAATGAATTTTCAACCAGAAAGATGAATGTTCAAAGAAGACGATTAATTTTCTACCAAAAAGTCGAGTTTTCAACTAAAAAAATAATTTTTAACAAACAAAAATATTTTTAATAAAGTAGTTGAATTTTGAACAAAGTAGTTAAACTTTTAACCCAAGAAATGAATTTTTAACTAAAATAAATGAATTTGCAAACAAGAAGAATAATTTTCTAAGAAAAGTCCATTTTCAGCACATAATTGAATTTTCAACTGAAGAGATCAATTTTCAAGAAAAGAAAAACGAATTTTTAAAAAATTAGTTAAATTTTCAACCGAAAAATAATTTTTCAACCAAAAAGATTAATTGTTAAGCATCAAGATTAATTTTCAACCAAAAGAGACGAATTGTCAATAAAATACATTAATTTTCATCCAAATGGTTCATTTTTTAACTAAAAGAGGCGAATTTTTAGCTAAAACCAAACAAGTTAAATTTTCAGTTAATAAATTTTTAAACGAAAAAAACTGATTTTCATGAAAATAGTTTATTTTTAAACCAAAGAGATGAATCTTCAACAAACAACGTCAAATTTAATAGTTGATATTTCAACCAAAAAATATTTTAAATTCAAAGGCGTTGAATTCAACCAAAAATTACGAATTTTCAACAAATCATGTAATTTTTCAAATAAAAAAGATCAGTTTTTATAACCAAAAATAAAACGAAAACAAATAAAAGACAAATTTTCAACCAAAGAGAAGAAATTTCAACCGATAAGATTTTAATCAAAAACAGTTCAATCAACCAAAAAAAAGATTTTTCTTCAAAAAAGTTGGTTTTTAAATTTTAAAATATGGTTGTTTTTATTTTTCGCTTTAAAAAGTATAAAACTTTTGAAAATATGTACTTTGAAACGTTCTTTCTGTAAAAAATAATGTTATGTTTGTGAAATTCAGAACTATGCAAGAAAAACTGACCGTACACTGCAGTCCCGCTTTACCCGTTCCCGATAAACCAGACAAGGTAGTGCAAGGGGGCGAGAGAGAGGCGCTGCGTGGTCAGCGGAGCAACTCCGCAACAACGCAGGGGTGTATAAAAAAAGCAGACAGTTCCCTCGCCGGTTTAAAATGCAGTCTTGATGACTTGAACAATTAAAAATTAAAAACGTTTGAAGTTGAAAATTTTTGATAAAAAACATGTATCATTTAACATTTAATATTTATTAAAATAATTAGATGTTCTGAAAAAATTCAAAAATAATTTTAAATTTGAAAAAATTTAAAACAACTTCTAGATTTCTCAAGACTTGAAAATAAAATTTTGAAGCTTTTCAAAGATGTTTTAATTATTTAAAATGAAAAGAATTTAACTTCTAATTTACGAAGTGTTCAGTAAAAAAATTTTAATTTTTCAATTTTCAATGTTTCTAGCTTAAAATTGCTTAAAATAATATAATTTTGATAATTTTAAAGTTCATTGATTGATTCTTTAATTTAGAGCATTGAAAATGACACCGTGGATTTATATTTTTGGAATTTAATCTGAATCTTTGAACTCTATAATTTATAAAAGCTAGAAATTCTAAATTTTGCAGTTTATCTGCATTTTATTTAAAACTGTTTAATTGAAAAGTGTTAGAACCTTCCATTTTATACGTGTAAATGATTGATAATTCGAATACAAAATTTTTGAAATCAAAAACTTAAACTTCAATTAAAAAGTTCAACATTCAAGAGTTCCACTTTGAGTGCTTTAATTTGTAGTTTATTTTTTATTCCATCAAGTGGCAAAAAGTTTAGCTTCAGAGTTCGAATTTTTAAATTTTATTGACCGTGAAAAATGTTTGCAAACCGAGCAAAACCGGGAAATGACAGGACATTTGTTTCTTCGATTAAAATGGCCACCTTGTTATATGTACGCACATACTCATAACTCAGTACTTTAATAAAGTTTGATTTTCGAGCACAAACATTTTCACGTTCATTATGATATGATAAAACCAAAATGGCAAAAATACAAAGAAAATATTTGTTTGGGACAAAACTCCAACAGGAATGGTTCATACGGCCCTGATTGTTTTCGGTTTCGAGAGTCCCGATTCACCCTCGAGGCCATTAGGCATTTTCACTACATAGTCAGCTAACTTCACTTCGTTAACTGCTGAGGGGAAAACAATGGTTCAAATGCATGGGATTTGATCTATTTTTGGCCTATTTTGTTAATATCTTCGTAAAAACTAATTTTTTCGATTTAAATGTATTTGAAAAATAGTTTCTATTTTTTAATTACTATTTAATGAAGTAATAAAATGTCAATAATTATTATTTATTACGAAGATATAACATAAATAAGCTTTTGTCCCATGCATTTGGTCAATTGTTTTCCTCTCATCACTCAACGACGAGAAGTTAGCTGGCGGTTGAAGTGAAAAAACCTAATTGAGGGTACCTCCGACACGGCTGGTAAAGCGGGGCTGCAGTGTACTGAATAGTAGATTGTACAACAAGCGGGATACAGTTGCGATGTGCAGTAGGGAGAAGGGGTAGATTGGGAATGCACATGGCATTACTTAGTTCTCTAGAGGACTAAATGCCTCATTACTTCGCTGTGACGTTACCAATCTAGTAAAGACCAACGGGTATTGGGAAAAATATTAAATTTTTTCTTTTCAAACTGAATGAATGACACTTTGACTCTATTTTATGAATGAACTATAAACTTTTCTTAATAATTTGTATAAAAAAGCTCTTTTTCATATATTAAATTTGAATTTCCGCAGAACTCAGACCCGAACAGATCGCGCACTCTGGTGAGTGGTAAACTCCCCTCGGCTTGCAAACATTTTACTTTCCCATCCCTGACTAGCGCTGCACATGCTGCGCAACGCCACTTGCTCCTCGTGTTGGTTCTCAAATTTCTATACATACACAACGCGAAAGTGCCAGCCTGTTTTGTAAATCTTGAATGTGTCGTATGCAGTCGTATGACATATATATCGCAAAATACACATACTTGCACAGACGTTTCCAGAGCTAAACGTCCATCGTTCGCGTGACCGGATTGATAAGGAAAACGTCTCGTTTCTCGAAATTAAAGAAAGCAGAAGGTTTCGGGAAAATAACAAAGTGCGTAAATAGAGCCTAGAACATGATATCCTCTGCAGGCTCTCGATTAAGCTTGCCGAGTGCGAGGATGGCGTGCACTAGGACTAAGTACTCGAAAAGTGAAGAGGTTTTGTGATGATTTGTGTTGTGTTTTTATTCTTTCGAAATAATCAAGTCAGTGTCCTTCGTGATCGTGTCATTTCTTATTTTGGTTGTCCCCCTTGATTACCCAAAGGCGCAAAAGTGCAAAAAGTACTCAACGGTCACACGTGGAATGGCAGCAGCCTTAAAAAAAAATCACTCGCGACGAAGATTAGCCGCCCTGACATTCCTGTCCAATATATCCTTGGATGGGAGTCATCGAGACACCAAGTTAGCTCTGCTGCCCCGCAACGGAGTTATTTATCAAGGAACGCTCCAGGGTCTCCAGGAAACTCAAAATTCGGGCTTTTTGGAGAATAAAGAGGCTGGCGGAGACACAGAGAAGATTTGTAATGATTGCCAGGATGATGGAACGAAGCCGGAATCGCCGCAGAAGGGTGATCGGAGTGTTGGGTCTGATTCAGCGGCTATTACACCTGCAAAAGCTGCGGTTACAAATTTCTTAGAGCAGGAGAGGAATTGTCCTCAATTATCACCTGGAGCATACAGTTCCTTCAGGGAAAGGTGAATCAGGACTGCTTTTTTAATATTTGTTTTTTTACTACTTGCTTTTCTCTGAATTGAATTTGCACAATTTTACGAAAATTCATTCATTTAGATTTTAAGAAAGTTATTTCGGATTTTAAGAATTTCAAGGACGATTTTATTTTTATTTTCGCCAGTTTCCTTTAAAATTGTTGATATTTCTAGATCATTTAGTTTCAGAAAGAGATAAATGTTTTCAGTTTTGTTCAACGGAGAATGACCGGGAATCTAATTCGGTGACCGGGATTTTTATCTCAAATTAAAAGTGTGGTGGAAAAAATAATTCTGACTTGGAATAGGGAATTTCCCGAGAGAATTATAATTCTGATTTGGAACAGTGAATTATCTAAAAGAATTATGATTCTGAGTTTGGACGGGGAATTAATAAATCAAATATAAAAAATTCCCGTAAAGAATTTTAATTTAGGAACAGGAATTTTCGTAAAAAATTATAATTTTTGACATGGAATGGGAAATTTTGGAATATAACTTTAATTCTGATTTACAGAAAAAAATCCCTGTTTCATGGATTTTTTTTTCGTCATATTTTAAAAATTCCTTTTTCCAAATCAAATTTTTTTTTAATTAAATTTTTTTTAGCAAATAAAAATTCGCCAGAATTTGAAACTTTTTTCTCCAAGTTTTATAAAATGAGAATTACTATATTTCTGAATTATAATAGAAAATGTTGTAAATAAATATAATTCTGACTTGAAACAGGACATTTTTTTAAAGAAATGTAATTGTAACTTGGAACAGGGAATTTTTGACATGGAACGGGAATTTCGAAAAAGAATTTTGATTCAGAAGAAGAGAAATAAAAAAAAATCCAGTTCCAAGTAAGAATTCGGCAGATTTCGAAAATTTCTTGTTGCAGATTAGAATTTTTATCAATTAATTTTTTTTCAAATAAAAAATTGCCGGAATTTTAAACTTGCATTTTCCAAATTTTATGGAAAAAAGAGTTACTGTATTTCTGAATTATAATAGAAAATGTTATGAATAAATATAATTCTGAAACAGGAAATTTTTGATATGGAATGGAAATTTTGGAAAAGGATTTTAGTTCTGCTTTAGAAGAAGGGAATTTAAGAAATCCCTGTTCCAAGTATGAATTCCTCAGATTTCGAAAATTCTTTCTTTCAAATCAGAATTTGTTTGAATTAAATTTTTTTGTTTGCAAATAAAAATAAACATAATTTGAAACTTCCCTCGTCCAAATTTTAGAAAAAGGGTTTTACTGTATTTCTAAATTATAATAAAAAATTTTAGAACTAAATATAATTCTGACTTCGAACACGGAATTTAAAAAATAAATTTAATTGAGACTTGGCTTAGAGAATTTTCTAAAACAATTATAATTCTGAGGTTGGACGGAGACTAAATAAATGCAATATAAAAAAATTCTCGCATAGAATTATAATTTTGACTTTGGAACAGGGAATTTCGAAAAGAATGATAATTTTGTCTTGGAACGCGTAATTTTTGACGTGGAACGGGAAATTTGGGAAAACAACTTTGATTCTGATTGTCAAAAAGATCCCTGTTTCATAAATTTTTTTTCGTCATATTTTGAAAATTCCTTTTTCCAGATCAAAATTTTTTTAAATAAAATGTTATTTTTGCTAATGAAAATTTGTCAGAATTTGAAACTTTCCTTTTACAAATTTTATAAAAAGAAAGTTACTATATTTCTGAGTTATAATAGAAAATCTTGTAAATAAATATAATTCTGACTTAAAACAGAGAATTTTTTGAAGTAAATGTAATTGTGACTTGGAACAGGAAACTTTTGACATGGAACGGGAATTTTCGACATGGAACAGGAATTTTGGAAAAGGATTTTAATTCTTATTTAGAAGAAGGGAATTAAAAAATCCCAGTTCCAGGTCGGAATTCGTCAGATTTTAAAAATCCCTTCTTTCAAATCAGAATTTGTTTGAACTTAAGAATGTTTTTTTTTGCGAATAAAAATTAACCAAAATTTGAAACTTCCTTCCTCAAAGTTTTATAAAAAGGGGATTAATATATTTCTGAATTATAATAGAACATGTTGGCACTAAATATAATTCTAACTTCAAACACGGAATTTAGAAAATAAATTTAATTACTTGGCATAGGGAATTTTCTAAAGCAATTATAATTCTGAGTTTGAACGGAGAATAAATAAGTGAAATATAAAAAAATTCTTGTATAGAATTATAATTTTGACTTTGGAACAAGGAATTTCAAAAATAATGGTAATTTTATCTTGGAACAGGTAATTATTTAGGTGGAATGGAAAATTTTTGAAAATAATTAAATAAGTTTAATTTTGATTTATAAGAAGGAAATTTACGAAAACAATCCCTGTTCCAAGTAAGAATTTGTAAGATTACAAAAATTCCTTCTTCCAAACCAGAATTTGTTTGAATAAAAACATTTTTTTTTTGCAAATAAAATTTAATCAGAATTTGAAATTTCCCTCGTCCAAATTTGAGAAAAAGGGGGTATTTCTGAATTATGGTAAAAATGTTGTAACTATATAATTCTGACTTTGAACAGGAAATTTTTTACATGGAACGGGAATTTTGGAAAAGAATTTTAATTCTGATTTATAAGAAGGGAATTTACAAAAACAATCCCTGTTACAATTCGCTATGCTTCAAGTTTTGAAAATTCCTAGTTTCAAATCAGAATTTTTTTGAATTTAAAAATTCTTTATTTTCTTGTTGCAAATAAAAATTAACCAGAATTTGAAACTACCCTATTTTAAATTTTAGAAAGAAAGGATTAATACTTATATTTTGGAATATAATAGAAAATGTTGTAACTAAATATAATTCTGATATGGAGCAGGGAATTTTTTGAAATTAATTTAATTGTGACTTGGTATAGGGAATTTTCTAAAACAATTATAATTTTGAGGTTGGACGGGAAATAAAAAAATGAAACATAAAAAAATTCTCATAAAGATTTTTATTTTTGACTTTAGACCAGGAAATTTCGCAAAGAATTATAATTTTGTCTTGGAACAGGTAATTTTTTATATGGAACGGAAAATTTTGGAAAATAATTTAAATTCTGATTTATAAAAAGAGGATTAAAAAACCCTATTTCACGTTAAAATTCGTCAGATTTGGAAAATTCTTTGTTTCAAATAAGACGTTTTTCAATTTAAAAATTCTTTTTTTTGTTGCAAATAAAAATTTGCCAGAATTTGAAACTTCCCTCTTCTAAATTTTAGAAAAAGAGAGTTACTATATTTCTAAATTATAATAGAAAATTTTATAAATAAATATAATTCTGACTTAGAACAGGTAGTTTACAAATTAATTTAATCGTGACTTGGTATAGGGATTTTTCTAAATGAATTATAATTTTGAGTTTGGACGGGGAATAAAGAAATTAAATATAAAAAAGATTTTCCATAAAGAATTATAATTTAAACTTTAGAATGGAAAATTGAATGGAAAAGAATGGAACGGGAAATTTTGGAAAATAATTTTTATTCTGATTTATAATGAGGGAATTTGAAACTTCTCTTTAACCAAATTTTAGAAAAAGGTGTTTACTATGTTTCTGATTTATAATAGGAAATCTTGTAAATGAATATAATTCTGATTTGGAACAGAGGATTTTTGGAAATAAATGTAATTGTGACTGGGAACAGGAAATTTTCTTCTAAAGAATTACAATTAAGACTTTGGGACAGAAGATTTCCTTTTAGAATTAGAATTTAGGCTTTGAGACAGAAAATTTCGGTAAAGAATTATAATGTTTACTTTCAAACAGGGAATTTCCGTGAAGAATTATCAGTTTCACTTTGAAACAGGGGATTTCCATAAGGAATTATAATTTAGACTTTAGGACAGGGAATTTCCGGAAATAATTATAATTTGACTTGGATCAGAAAATTTTCAACATGGAGCGGGAATAATGGAAAATAATTTTAATTCTGATTTAGAAGAAGGGAATTTAAAAAAAATCCCTGTTCAAATTCAGATTATAATTATTTGCAAAAAATCCCTGTTCCAAATCATAAATCTTTTGAAATGTTTAGAAATCTTAAAAAATCATTAAAATCTTTTGAACTCTTCTTAATTGACCGTGAAAATTAACAATTGACCGGGAGAAAATCGGGAACTGACCAGGAATTTTAAATCATCACACTGGTTTTTAAAATTGGAATGCTGTTATTAGATTGCATTAAAATTCTTCGTAGCTTTAAGTCTCTATTTTATTTCGCTTGTTTATATCTGAATCAAAGAGAAGTGACCTTTGGATTTATTTACTAATTATTTAAACACTCCATTGAAGATTGTATTCAGAAATTTCTTGAAAACGTTGATGACTGATTTAATCTATTTTTAGTTTTATTTTCAATGCTTTATAGATATTAGATATGGGACTAATTTTTAATTAATAAGAACAAATAACTACCAGATAAGGATATAAATTCTTATTTTCTTGATTTCTTGCCCATGGAATTAACATATTTTTTCTTCCGGAAATATATTATGTGTATCAATGAAACTGGAAACTTTGCCTTAATTGTAAGCCTGAATACAAGGCCACTGACTATTTTTACACTGGAAATTATCTTCTTAATCACGACAAAGTTGAAATTGAAATTAGCCAGAAAATAATAATTCCTAACTGTCTTTCCTTTAGGAACAAACGAGACAGATTTATTTATTCATAAATACTAAATCAACTAGTAACATCAGTTAGAGATTCTAACGAAATTTTATTGTAGTAGAAAAAGAGACCTTTGTTTTAAACTGAAAACAAAATGTATAAACTTGGGGTTTCTTATGAATATAAATAAAAATTACCGTTTTAAAATAGATTAAAGTAATATAAAATAAATTATACATTAAACGTGTTTTTGTAAATATGACCAAATAGGGTGGTCCAAAAAAGGCTTCAATTTTTCTGAAATGGCTCTCCTACAAACTCGAGCATGTACCTGAAGTTCCGAAAGTTCAAATGAAAGAAATATTTTTCCTCATTTCTATTCTACCCATGAATATTGTTCCAACTGCAATTTAAAATATGCTTTATAATTCTGTTTCAATAATAAATTATTTCCAATATAAATGAACAAACATTTTAGCACTTTTTCTGGTTTACAAAGTCATCAGTAAAAAATTTCGTTCATTTGAACGTTCAGAACTTCAAGCACATAACTTGAGCCCATTTTTGCAAAAAATTGCTTATCTTGTTTTAATAGCCACCATTAATGGATTATTTCACTTTGGTATCAAAAGAATGAAATGCGTGCATGCCAAAGTAAAAGAATCCATTAACAATGTAAATTAAAATAAAATAAATTTTCAAGATCCCCAAACATTTTTTTTAATTCTGTGAAACATCTGGGTGATGTTTTTCATTACAAATAAAACGATGTATGCATTCCAAAGTAAAATAATTCATTAATAACAATTTTAGAAAAAATAAGCCTTTTTTGAACCACCCTACTGAACAATCTCAAAAATAGGAGGCAGTTTTGTTTGTGTATTCTAATTAAGATTATTCTAATCTAATGGAGAATAAGGTCATATTACATTATGCTAATTGGGTTTGTATTAGGGAGAATTACGTAATTTAATGATTGTCTATGACATAATGCTTGGAGTATAACATATAATTGGGTTAAAAATAGTTTAAAAAAACACTACCTGAAAAAACTGGTATTGTCAGGGAATTTTTATATATCTGAAAAAACCTGTAAATATGAGGGAATTTTTTCGAGAGCGTGCTTTTTTTCTTTAAATTGCAATATAAAATTGAATAACAATGATTCTTCATTTGTAAAGGTAGCTTTATACTACTATATTTAACTATTTTGTTGAAATTTTTTTTTTTTTAATTAATTTTTTCAACTGAAAATGTAACTATTCTAATTGAATATTCTATCATTTTAGTTGAAAGTGCATGTCTTTGGTTGAACATTAATTTTACTAACTGAAAATTCAATCATTCAATTTTTGGTTGACAATTTATCTTTTTTAGTTGAAATATCATTATTTTGTTAAAAATTCGTCTTTTTTGGTAGACATTAAACTTCTTGGTTGAAAATCCATATTTTAGTTCATGGACTTTAAGGACAAAGTCAAGAAATGATTAATGATTTTTTTAGTATTATTTCATTATTTAATTAATGGATGGTGCTAATATATTTAAGAATATCTTGTAATATATTTTGTCAAAGCTTTTTAAATTAAACATAATAATTGAATCCCTAGAAACTGAAAAAAAAATATTATTGATAATAAACTCGCGAAACTGTATATGGAAAAAAACTTGAGATACCTGGAAAAAATCTGGAATTGTCAGGGAATTTTTTTCCAGGAGTTGAGTAGACACGCTGTTAATGTAAGAAAATAAAAATTATAAGCTACTTGTAAATCAAGTTTACAAAGTAGTCTTTTAAATTTAATTTTGTAATGCACCGATAAGATAATTTGTATTGCTTTAAATAAGTGGATATTGAATCGTTTTAATTTGCCGTTGAAAATAGTTAGTTATTGAAATGGCTATATTAACATTTATTAAATTTAATTCCTTTAAACCGGAATCGCAGTATCACATTATTAGGAAAATATTATCTTGTAGATATCTAATTTAATTTCTCGTTAATTATATTCTTGTTGAATCATTAATTCAGGGCCAAAATAGATTTCAGTTAAAATATGTATTTGCAATGTTTGGCCCGTTTAATATAATTTAGACTAAATACTAAATCATTTCATTTCTTATTTGTATTTAAAGTTTCTATTTTCTAATTTGAATTAATTTTTCATCTCCTGAAATTAAAACCGAAAGAGAATGAAATTAAATTAAAATTCTTTTGATTAATTTTATCTCTGGAACAGTGCTATTTAGTTTCATTATACCTATGGGAACAGAATGAATGGAATCTCACAGTAGTGGCATTTTCGTCAGGTGTAGAACCTGACACTTGAGTGGAATTAAATCTCTGATAAAGCTCAACAGATAGTAAAAAATTATCCATAGCTAGAGAGATAAATCACATTTAAACTGATTAAGATAAAGTTCGATAAAATCCGAAAAACAATTCCCGTCCAGTGTTTAGCCTTGGGTTCTAAATATTTTTGGACCTACAAAAAATTATGCATAATTCAATTTTTAAATAATTGAAAATTGAAAATCGATCGTAAAAATTGTCCATAGCTAGAAATGAATCACACTTAAACTGATTAAGATAAAGTTCGATAAAAAACAAAAAGTTTGTTTTCTGCCAAATATGATACGTTTTCAACGAAATAGTTACAGTTTCAACCAAAGAGATGAATTTTCAACTTAAACGGTGAATCTTTAACCAAAATTTAAATTTTTAATTAATAACGAAGTAGTTCAACTTTTAACAAAGTATAGTTGAATTTCCAATAAAAAATTATGGATTCTCAACGAAAAATGTAGTGCTGGTCTTTCAACGAAAATTTTTTTAAATTTCAAATCATAAATAGTCGATTTCATTAAAAAAAAGACGAATTTTCAACAAAACTGTTGAATCTTCAACCAAAAAAGATTAATTTCCAAATAAAAAAGTTGACAATTGTAGCAAAAAATATGAATGTTCAAATATCTCTTAAATTTACTCGAAATATTTCTAAAATTTGGAAAAATTAAGAAATTGCCTTAAAATCTTCCAGATTTTTTTCAACATTTTTAGAAATATTAACAAAATTGGATATCTTTTTAAATTATCTTAAAATTAGAAAATTGCTTAAAATTTTATCAGGAATCTTAAGAAAAGTTGTTTATTTTCTTGAAACATTTCAAAATTCTTAAAAAGCTTCGACATTTTGTTCTATATCTTCAAATATTTACATTTTGTTTTAAAGGTTTTGAAATTTTTTCAAATTTGAAATTATTTCTCAATATTTTTAAAACTTTTAAACCATCTAAATGTAGTTTTAAATTATTCGAAATTTTCATAAAACATTCTCTACAAATTTTTTTTAAATATCGTGCGAAATAAAAAAAAATATCTTAAAATCTTTCAGATTCTTTTTTGACAATTTTGAAAAGTTTTAAAATCTTTTTCAATTTCTGTTAAAATTAATTTTTTAAAATAAAAAATTATTAGAGATTTTCCCAAATTTTTCAAAATCCTAAAAAAGCTTTAAAATTGTGTTTAAAAATCTTTAAAAATTTACATTTTGTTTTATAAAACTTTTTAATTTTTTCAACGTTTTTAATTACTTTCCAAATTTTTGAATAATCTATAAAAAATGCATTAAAATCTTGCAGATTTTATTACATTTTTATAAATCTTTTGAAATGTTTTTAAATTTTCTTAATAAAATAAATTTTTCAAAATAAAAAACATTTGAAAAATTCCCAGGAATCTTGAGAACATATGTTTATAATCTTGAAGCCTTCCAAAATCCTTAAAAATGTCTAAAATTTTATTTCAAAATCTTCTAAAATCTACATTTTGTTTTATTTTTTTTGAAACATTTTCAAGTTTAAAATTATTTTTTTTTAACTTTTAAGATGACTTTCTCATAATTGCGTACCAGTGACATCACTGGAACATTTGTTGAAATAAGTTCTAGACAAAGAATATATGAGAAGTAAGCGAAAAAAATGTGATAAATCCATTCTTTGAAAAAATTGAGGTAATGATTGTTTCCGAATGTTTGGAATATCATTAATTTGATTGTCAAACTTAACTTGGTGAAAAAAATTCTTTTCGGTTTTAACGAGTATCTATAAAATAAAATGAATTTTTAGAAAACAATTTTATTTCGGATTACAGATTCATTACGTAAATAGGTAATGATGGAATAATGAGTGAAATATGCCTTTGCTTAATCAAAAGTGAATAAATCCATTTTAATTTTGTTAATATGTTCAAAACAGTATTAACTTAAAAAGATTTTTTTTGCGTTTCATTTATTTAATAGCCTGACCGATTATAGAACCAATAGAAATAATAAATTTATTGAAAAAAGACATAAATTCGGTAATTAAATGTTAAATGGACTTTTATATTAATACATTAATGTATGGTATGAGTTTTAAAAAATATTATAATTTTCACATTTTAATAATAAAGTTCTTGGTAAAAAAAATGAATTTAGTTGTTTTTCAATTATTTTTGTTTTGATGTTCTTATACACTATTATTTACAGTTTAAAAAAATGTTTAAACACTAAAAGAGAGACTAAAGAATATTAAATTTAAGGCTTTTCTATTCTCTATCCTACAATACAGATTTTTTTTTTTATTTGTAATTATATTATTAAAAAATACATTTTGTAGATAAACGTTACCTGTAATTACTGCATTCATTATAATGAAAGTGCATAGGGACTTTTTTAAATATAGTGTATCAAATGTAAATTAATAGTATTGTAAATTAACATTAAAAGCAGCAATTAAAAGAATTTTAGAAAATCATTTGAAATGTTTACAAATTTTTTGCGATTTTCTCATAAAATTAATTTTCCAGAATGAAAAATCATTAGAACTTTTTCCAGGAGTCTTAAGAAAATTTTGTGTTCTCTTGAAACCTTTCAAAATTCGTAAAAAGTTTTTTTAACATTTTTTTAAATTCTGCAAAAAAAATGGTCTGAAAATATTCCAGATATGTACTTTTTCGCCTTATTTTGAAATCTTCAAAACTTAAAATTAATCTTTCAAAATAAAAGCTAAATCATTTGAAAAATTAAGGTATTCTAACGCGTGTAAAAGTTTACAAGTTATATAGTGTGATAGGAAAATGTTAAGAACAGAATCATTTCCCTGTATTAAAAAATCATTTACAATTTAATTTTTCACTATTATGAACAATGTTTAGAAACACTCAGAAATTAATTTTATCATAAAATAAAATTACTTATTAATAGGTAGATAAACGAACTGAAAACAGCCACAACTTTTTAAGAAAAGAATTTTTACCCTTGGGTTCTAAATATTTTTCGACCTATAATGAAAAATTAAGCATCATTAAATTTTAAAATAATTGACAATTGAAAATCGTTCGCAGAAATGAAATAGTTACTAATAAATTATTGTTTCTTTTTTCAGAACTGGGACTGCAGGCAGTGATTATTCTTTACCAGAAAGAAGAGTTGGTTCCCTGCACTATAAAAAACGAATAACCCATCAAACCTCAACTTTATCAGAGGACATTAAACACCATTACAACAGCAGCAGTGAAAGTATCGGTTCCGTACGTTCGAAATCAGCTACTCAAGTTACAAAATTGAAAGCAAAAGCTCTCAATAATTTACAATCAGGATGCGTAAATAGTGGAATCATACCAGAAGTCACAAGGGAATTACGTTTGATGCAACGTCCGATATCCGGACATAAATTCAGAGACGATCGAGTCATTGTAGTTTCGAGTAGACGAGTTCCATTTCTCGTATTTTCTGCCATTCCCTACAATAAAGGTCAACGAACGAGTTGGTAAGCTATTATAAAACAATCATCCGGTTTTAAAATAATTTCTGGTCTCGGACTCACCACACTATTGATAATATTTGATACTTTCTTGAGCGATTACATTATTTTATTACTATTTCAAAAAAAATGACGCCTAAAATACAATATTTTCTCGCAATTGTCCGCTAATACTACTATTTCTTTACTTTTCCTCGAAAAATATGTTGGAAATTCTTCGCTAATTGACACGATAATTTGATACGGAAAATTTAAAAGGTTGATACATTAACAAAAGAAAAAAAAGATTTTTATTTTGAATCAAAAACTGTTGAATTGAACCAAAAGGGACGAATTTCCAACAAATAGTTGAATCCTCAACCAAAAGAGAATAATTTTCAATTAAACAGTTGCATTTTTAAGCAAAAAATTGATTTTCTACTAAAAAAGGCAAATTTTCAACAAAATACAACAATTTTTAATGAAATAGTTAAATTTTTCATTTGAAAATATGAATTTTCTACAAAACAATTGAATTTTCAACAGAAGCAGATCAATTTTAACCAGACAGTTCCATTTTTAATCAAAAAAGGTAAAAATTCTGTAGAAAGAGATGGATTTTCAAACCAAAAAGATGAATCTTCAACAAAAAAAATGAACTTTTAAGAAAGTAGTTAAACTTTCAACCATGGAGTTGAATTTTCTACCAAAAATTTAATAGTTGATATTTCAACAAAATACTTGAATCATCAACTAAAACAGATTAATTTTTAGTTTATATTTTTTCATTTCTAAATTTTTTTAACTAAATAGTTGAATTTTTAAACTAAAAAAATGCAGTTTTTAACAAAACATCGAGTAGTTAAGTTTCTATTTAATAGAATTAATTTTTCAATGCAAAAAAACGAATATTCTACAAAAAAGTTTAATTTTGTACGAAAGAGTTGAATTTTCTACCAAGCTGTTGAATTTTCAAGCCAAAAAAGACGAATTTTCTACAAAACAGCTAAATTTTCAGCTGGAAAATACGCATTTTCAAGAAAATAATTAAGTTCTAACCAATCAGTTGAACTTTCAACAAAACAGTTAAATTTTCAGTTTAAAAAATTAATTTTTAACACCAAAAAACGAATTTTCATCTAACATTATGAATCTTCAACAACAACAACAAAATTTTAGCAAAATAGTTTAACTTTCAACCAAGGAGTTGCACTTTCAACCAAAAATGTAATAGTTGATATTTCAACAAAAAAGATTTTAATTTAAAATAAAAAACAGCATAATTTAACCAACAAAAATGAATTTTCAACAAAATACTTTACTCCTCAACTAAAACCGATTAATTTTCAACTAAACAGTTTCATTTTTAACCAAAAAATTGATTTTCTACCAAAAAAGGCGATTTTTCAACAAAATACAACAATTTTTAATCAAATAGTTAAATTTTTCAGCCGAAAATATGAATTTTCTACAAAAAATGGAATTTTCAACAAAAAAGTTCATTTTCAACCAAAACAGATCAATTTTTAACCATATAGTTGCATTTTTAAGCAAAAAAGGTGAAAATTCAACAGACAGAGATAAATTTTCAAACCTAAAAGATAAATCTTCAACAAAAAAGTTGAATTTTCAAAAACAAAAAATTTGTTAGTTAAGAAAGAAAAAATATTACAATCAAATTGTTGAATTTTTAAGTCAAAAAGACGAATTTTCCAGAAAACAGTCGAATTTTCAACCAAGAAGTATGACTTTTTAACAAACTTGAATTTTCAACAAAATAATTTAATTTTGAACCAAATAGTAAAGTTTCTATCCAAAAAAGATCAATTCTTAAAGAACATTTTAATAATAGACTTTTCACTCGAAATGAATGAACTTTCAACCAAAAATAGTTAGATTTTCCTATTGGGTTCTATTAATTCAGTCTGTATTTAAGTGGAAAAAGAGGAGAATAGGGAAAGGACTGAATAAAAAATAAAAGCCTTCGATAAATAAATAGGAATTTTTTATCATTTATAGGCTAAATAATAACATTTTAAATAAACATTGAAGTTCATTTTTAATACTTTTAAAATATTAGATTAGAAAACTGGAAATTTTGCTTAAAAAATAAAGTTAATTTTCCATGACACACTTTTTGATTTCGGACTATACTCTTTTAAATTCGTACTGTACATAAGTGTAATACTTGAAACATTTTATGACACTATTTTGACACTATCTTTCAAATTTGTGACACTATTTTTGATCTCTAAAGTGAGTCCAAGGCCTGTAATTCTCCATAGTTCTTAGTAATTTGTTCTTAGGAAGTCAAATCTAACTTGACAAATTAATTTTTAATATATAAAACATCTTTTTAAAGTTTAGCGATTCTAAATTTAACAAACCAAATTAATTTTATTTATAATGGTACTCTTCCCGTAGTGGTGACTAAGCCTTATTTTTCTTAAAAAATTTAAACTTTCTTAATTATTATTACTAGCTGGCAAAATGAAAGGGGTAACTCTCCTGTCTTCAAAAGCCTGGCAGTGAATAATCCAATTTTAAAAAGGTACCGATTCGTTCATTCGTAGAACTTTTGAATATTTATAATAATATTCCATTCACTTTTCGATTTTTCGTCAGGGTGGCTGCAGGTCAGGGAAAACCTGGAAGTAAGGGAAAAGTCAGGGATTTTGAGAATAAAAAATTCTGGATGAAGCACTTTAATAAATGTAAAAGAATAATCAGGGCTGCCACGCAGTAATTTTTAGTCATTTTTTTTAAATCACTTTTTAGTAAATTTTTTAGTCACTATAGTCACTTTTTCAAATGAAAAGGTCACTTTAGTCAGTTTTCTCTCAATAAATTAACTCATGGATTAACTACTATTGAATTCAGGTCTATATCTATTTATGAATTTTCTGTGAATTATTTTTAAATATTTAAGGGTATTTTAAAAAATTACAAAAAAATTTGGAATAGATTTCAATAATTTAATGGGATTTAAAAGGATGTGAAATATTTTAGAATTTTTAAAAATATTCTAAGGCATTTTCAAGAGCTTTAAAAAGTTTCAAGGCATTTCGAAAGACTTCAAAGGATTAAAAATATTTTAAGGTATTTAAGAAGATTCCAAGGAATTCTTAAAAGATTTTAATAATTTGAAGTGATTCTACAGGATTTAAAATATTATAATATCATTGATATCCTCGGAAATCTTATAAAATCCCTTGGAATCGTTTTAAATATTTCAAATCCTTTGATATCCCTTCAAATGATTGAACGCATTGAAAAATTCTTTGGAATCTTCTAAAATTTCCTAAAATATTTAATATCCTTTCAAATCTTTCAAATATAGATATTCCAAGGCAATTTCAAGAGATTAAAATATTTCTGGTGATTCAATGATTTTAAGAGATTTCAAAATATGTTCGTGCGGTTTTAAAGAATTTTGGAAGATGTGAAACGATTTTATAGGACCTATAAGGTTTTATAATATTTTTAAAGGTTCTAAAGGATTTTGTCAGTTTTCCGAGGATTTTAATGATTTTAAGGGATTTTAAAAGCTCAAGGTATTTTAAAAAGTTTGCCAGGATTTCAGGAAATATCAGATTCATGTAATTTTAGAGAAATTGAAAGATTTTAGGATATTTTAAAAGATTTCAAGGAATTTGCAATCGATTTCAATAATTTGAAGGGATTACGAAGAATTTTAAAGATTTTAGGATATTTTAAAAATTCAAAGGAATTTTTTAGAGCCTTACAAAATTTCAAGGGATTTAAAAAGATTTTAAAGGAATACAAATATCTTAGGGTATTTTTAATAGATTATAATCATTTAAAGTGATTCCAAAAGATTTAAAAGATTTTAGAATATTTTTCAAAATTCCAAGGAATTTTGAAGAGTTTTAAAAAATTTAAAGGGGTTTTAAAGGATTATAAATATTTTAGAGTATTTTTAAAAATTCCAAGGAATTTTGAAGAGCTTTAAACAATGTCCAGGGATTTTAAAGGATTTTAAAGGTTTTTAAATATTCTGGGTTATTTTAAAAGGTTCGAAGGAACTTTCAATTGATTTCTATAATTTCATGAGATTTAAAAGGATATGAAATATTTTAGGGTATTTAAAATGATTCCAAGGCATTTTCAAGGACTTTAAAAAGCTTCGAAAGATTTTAAAAGATTTCAAAGAATTTGAAATATTTTAGAGAATGTCAAAGATTCCAAGGAATTTTAAATTGATTTCAGTAATTTGATGGAATTTGAAAGGATATGAAATATTTTATGAAATTTTAGAAGATTCCAAGGAATTTTTCAATACGTTCAATCATTTGAAGGGATTTCAAAGGATTTGAAATATTTAAAAAAGATCCAAGGAGTTTGAAATTGATTTCAGTCATTCATTTTAAAAATATTCCAAGGCTTTTTCAAGAGGTCCACAATGTTCCAATTAATTTTTAATGATTTTGAGGGATTTAACAAAATTTTCATTCGGATATCAATGACTTTTAGGTATTTTAAAATTTCTTAATGCATTTCAATCAATTTTACAGGATTTCATAGAATTTTACGGGATTTTATAATATTTTAATGGATTTCAAAGAATTTATTAACAGGAAGTGAGGGATTTCGTAGGTGTAGATTATACAAATATTTGTTGCAATTCATTTAAATTCATTTGGAATGCACTCGGAATTCTTGTTAATTTTTCCTTAATTCTTATTAATCCTCAATTCTTTAATAAAAATTTTGAATTCTTGTAAATTCGATCAATTCTATTCAAATCAATGGTTTTTTTTTTAATTTTTGTTTAATTCGTCCTGAAGTCTTTTAAACTGACATAGGATTCTTAGACATTTCATTAAATTCGTTTAAATTCCCTTGAGTTTTTCTGAACTCGTTTCAAACTTACTGAATTCAATGCATTTTTTTTATATTTTTCAATTGTTTTAAATTATTCTGAATTTTCTAAAAATTCACCTTGCATTTTGATGCATTTTATCGAGTTCTTCTCATTTCCCTTCAATTCCTCTAAATTCACTCCAATTTTACTCAAATTAATGGCATTTTTTGGATTTATGGAATGTTTCCAATTCATTTGAATTCTCTTGAATTTAACTTGAATGGTTTTAAAGTCTCATCCTGAATTGATTCAAATTTACCTGGAATTCTTATACATTTAATCCAATTCTTTTGAATTCTTTTAATTTCAAAAGAACTTTAGTCAAATTATTAATCTGTTTTAGTCACTTTCTGGGTTAGAAATTACATAATTAGCCACTTTTGTTGACTTTTTTCAAGTAATTGAGGCTGAGCTCGGAGCATAATAAATTGAAGGTATATCAATTAACATTTTTTTTATTTCATTTATAAAAGATTCTATATTAGAAATGTTACAAGATTAGAATCTTGGTCTTTGAATATTAATCGTAAGGGAAAATTAAAAATTAGTTAGGCAAAAGTCAGTGAAAAGTTAGGGAATTTTGAAAATGAAGTTTTACAGCCACCCTGTCCGTCGACATTTTTCTTCACCGATTTTTGTATCACGTTTGGTCTTTGCGAATCGCACATTTAATACTAAATACACCTAGCACACTGATCAGTATTAATTGGCATTAATATAAGAAAAGTCGAAACAAATATCCCAGAACGTTACCGAGATTTCCTTTTTTGATTAATAAAAAAAGACAATTTTTTCTTAGTAACGTTACTGGGGAAATATTCAATTATTATATTTGTATTCATTCGTTGATTTAAATTACAGATTGAAGTCACGAAGCCAACAAAAATTTGATTTCCTTTTAATTTTTAACGCAGGTCTGAGCTTCGGAAAGACGCAGGAAGGAGGAAAAATACAATTACATCGAGGCCTTTATCTGCTATCAACGACAACCTTGATACTTTTGGTTTGTTGGGTCTCGAACGAGCAAAAGATGGACAGGTAATTCAACTTGTATAAAAATATTCCCAGTATTTTACTTAACTATTTATTCTTCCTTAAAAAAACATAAATTTACTATTTTTGAGTGTTTAAAATTTGAATCAAATTTCTAAATACTCAATTTTCTTTTATATTCATAGGAAATATCTTACGGTCAGCTTCTTATTCCATCGCGTCAATTTCTGAAGGAGAAAAAACAACTTTCTGGCGATCCCGATTCAGTAGATGTCGGATATTCAGGAACAAACAAACATCCCATTGTCCAAAGGTATTATCAATTTTTCTAAATTTAAAATACCAGGCCTCGGACTCTCACTACTATTTCGAAAAACTGACACTAAAGACACTATTTTCTCATAATTGTCCACTAATGCCACTACTTGTTTATTTTTACTTGAAAAATATTTTTCAATTTTTTCGAACGCTTTCGGGAGGGAGGGGGGGGGGGGGTATTGTACTGTTTCTTATGGACTAACAAAGTAGTTCAACTTTCAACCAAAAAGATGAATTTTCAACACAGAAGGTTAATTTTCTATAAAAAAAATATGAATTCTCAACAACATACATACATTCTTAACCAAATAGTTGAATTTTCCACCAATTAGTATAACTTTCTACCAAAAAAAAAAACGAATTTCAACAAATTACGTAAATTTTCAACTAAATAGTTTGAAAAGTGGATGTGATGCTAGTCCAAATTTTATTTGATTAATTTTTATATTATATTTTTTTCGTTTGTAAAATTTTTTAACTAAATAATTGAATTTTAAAACTGAAAAAGATAAATTTTTGACGAAAAATGGAGCAGTGAAGTTTTTATTTAAGAGAATTAATTTACAGTTAAAAAAAAAACAGATTTTCTACAAAAAAGATTTGTACCAAATTGTTAAACATTCAAGCGAAAAAGAAAAAAAGTTTAATTTTTGACTACATCAATTTTCAACGAAATAGTTAAATTTGTAACTAAAGAAGATCAATTTTTTATTAAAATTACCAAGTTTAAATAAGAAATGGAATAGTTACGTATTCGGTTAAAAAAAATTAATTCTCAACCAAAAATAAAACGAATTTTCTACAAAGCAGTTGCATTTTCAACCCGCGAATATGTAATATTAAAATAAATGTAATAGTTGATATTTCAACAAAAAAATAATTTAATTTAAAATAAAAAAAAGACAGTTGTATTTTACCCACAAAAACGAGTTGTCAATAAAATACTTGAATTCTCAACTAAAACAGATTAACTTTCAACAAAAAAAAAATTGTTTTTCTAACTAAAAAGACGAATTTTCAATAAAATGTATAAAGTTTAAACGAAAAAGTTAATTTTCAACAACGTATTTGAATTTTCAACCAAGAAGTATGACTTTTTAACAAAATTGTTAAATTGTCAACAGCATTTAAGTGGAAAAACATTTAAGAGAAAAAGTGGAGAATTGGCAAAAGACTGTGAAGCCTGCCATAAAAAACCCGGAATTTTTATCATTTATATATTCTACAGAATAACATGTTAAATAAAAGTTGAAGATCATTTTTAAATTGTTGATCTTTGAAGTGAGTCCGACGCCTGAAATATTATTTTAATTTTCCTCCACAATTCAAAATAAAATCCTTTTTCTGAAAACATTTTTTGTAATTTATAGATAGATTCGGAATCTGTTATAAAATTTCTCTTTAAAAATTAATTAAATTATTATTCTACATTGCAGAACAGAAACAATAACGTGGAATTCGGACCGTACCCAATGGTAAAACCACATTGGAATATTCAAGTGTAGTCTCGTCTAGTCTCGCGTAAAATTTGTTTGTATGCGCGGAATTTTTTTATTTTATTTATTCCCTTTAGATATGTTAAAAGTTCTAGACAATCTAAACGAAGAAAGAAGGAAACTGAAGACAGAAAAAGAACAAAAGTTAATTTATTGTGTCTTTTAATGGGTACAATTTTTTCAGGTTTATTTAATTTGTGGTAGATGAATTGAACTAATGACTTCATTATTTAATTATTATATTTAACTATCAAGTCTTTATATTAAGTACTATAAATATTAATAAAATGAATAATGTTAAGAAAAAAAGATATAAAAGTATTTTGCGAATCGTGTTTGTAAATAGTTGGGATTTTCAGGTGTCTCTCTTACGACGCTGCAGCTCATCGAAATCAACATGCAACGGATTCACCACCTTTATCGCTGACAACTGATTCGAAAGGTAAATATCAGCGTATTGATTTTCGATAAAAAAAATACTGCCTTGATAAATTGATAATTAACAGCGTTTTGATCTTCTTTTAAAATTCTTAAGACAATTTAAGAGAGAAAATTAATCAATTGATTTAATTTAATTTAATTAACTGACTAATTGCAGTTTTCGAGTGGGATGAGCAATCTTTGCCATACAATCCGAATTTGTTGGACGACCCTGAGCTTATCGCTGGAAAACATCGGACTCTGTTGACATTTACTTCTTACATGGTGAGTTTAAAACAACTCTAAATTAAGGGACATCAAAATGTTAATGTGATTAACCATTTTTTTAAGTAATGGAAAAAATTAATATTAGTGATTTTATTTTACAAGTAAATCTTCTAAATACAGACTTGACTTGAATAATATAATCCAACTATTTTTCGTTGAAAGTTAATTCCTTTTAATTAAAAATCTACTATTCTATTTTTTGTTGAAAATTGATCGTTTTTATTTTAAAATTCATCTATTAAATTTTTCGTTGATGATTAATCTTTTTTTGTTAAAAATGGTTTTTTTTTTTTGCTTGAGATTTTTTTTACTGAATATTTAACTATTACATTTTTTCTTGAAAATGATTTTTTTTCTGAAAATTCAACAATTAAATTCTTCATGGAGAATTCATCTTTTCTGGTTGAAGATTCATTTATTTAGTTGAAAATTTAACTATTTTGTTGAAAATTCGTTTTTTTTTGCTTGCAAATTAACTTCAACTGAAAATTGATCTATTCCATTATTGGTTAAAATTGAAGGTTTTTAGTTGAAATGTCAACTGTTTGGTTGAAAATTGATATATTTATTTTAAATTCGATTTTTAGGTAGAAAATTAATCTTCTTGATTGAAAATTCAACTACTTGGTTAAAAGTTGAACTACTCTGTTAAAAATTCATTTTATCTGTTGAAGATACACCTCTTTGGTTGAAAATTTAACTATTATGTTGAAAATACATTTTTTTATGAAAATCAATTTTTTCAACGCTAATTTTCCTATTCCATTTTTGGTTCAAAATTGTTTTTTTTTTAGTTTAAAGTTCAACTATTTATTTGAAAATTAACTTTTTTGTTGAAAATGCATATTTATGGGTTAAAAATTCAACTGTTTTGTAGAAACATCGCCTTTTTGTTTTGAAAATTTAAAAAATTGGTTCGAATTTTTTTCTTTTTTGACTGAAAAATCTTTCCTGGTTAAAAATTAAACTCTTGTAGAAAATTTGTATTGTTCGTTTGAAAATGTATCACTTTTCATAGAAATTTGATATTTTTTTGTTAAAAATACAGCTGTCTGGTTAAAATTTAATTTGTTTCGGTTGCGAATTCAACTATTTTGTTGGAAATTCGTATTTTTTGGTTGAATTCAACTGTTTTTGATTTAAAATTAAAATCTGTTTTTGTTCAAATATCAAATATTATATTGTTTGTTAAGAATTCAATTTTTTGGCTAAATTTGACTGCTTTTTTTTAATTTCAAGCTTTTCTTGGTTGAAATATCAATTATTATATTATTTATTGAAAATTAATCCTTTTAGATTGAAAATTCAACTACTTGGTTGACAGTCGAACTTCTTTGTTAACAATTCATTTTCTTTTTGAAGATTCATCATTTTATTTCAAATTTTAACTGTTTTGTTGAAAATTTAATGTAATTTAAAAGAAAATTCGTCCTTTTGGATTGAAAATTCAACTTCCTTCTAAAAATTTTGAGGTCCATTAAGCTAGCACCTCCACAATCGAATTTTGGTATTTTTCATAGCTCAGAATTTTGGGCTTTTTTCGGGCGCCAATAAAAATTTTTGGGCTCCTTTATTTTTTTCAAAAAATTAATTTTCTTATTGAGGTGCTAGCTTACATTAATCTAACACCTCCACTTCCTGAAACCACAAAATAATAAGAATTCAATTCCACCAGAATTTTGACCTTTTTTTGGGCTCTTGAAATCCGCGAAAAAATTTTACCCTAAAGAACCCTTAAGTTAAAAAATGAGCCCTTCAAAAAATTTGAATTTTTCACAAATTTAATCCCGGCGCAGTTTTGGGCTTTTTTAGGCTCCTCAACTTGAGGATGACTTTGTCAAAAAATAATCTTTTTGAGAATTTCACAGTGTCAATAGAGTCTCTGATTTTTGGGCTCCTCGAAAATACCCTTTCCGATTTTTTGGCTCCAATCCTTAACGTTAAAAATCAACCCCTTTGTACCACACAGATATGTCTGTGAAGAGAAAATATTTTTTGAGTTTTTTAAATAGGAAGGGTTCAAGAAAGAGGTATGTTAAGCTGGCACAACACTATTGAGGTATAGAGATGTAACC
>CAKNYM010048053.1:115650-171527 GCA_932195095.1 Andricus curvator | reverse complement strand
TGAGGTGAGAACGTATAGATACTATAAGCTTCTATATATACAGGTGAGGCGACTCGTACCTGTGTGTATCTACGAATATATATAAAATTTCAGAATGGAAAATTGTTACCCCTCTTTTGAGAAACCTATTTAGAAGGCCCCCCTTAAAGAATATATGCATCCTAGTTTTAAATATTACTGTGGAAAATAGGTGAGGTGACAACGTAGAGCCAACTACACGGAGGCGACAACGTACAGTCTATATATATATATATATATATATATATACCATTAAACCATTTCCCTTTCAGGGTAGGCATAATATCAACTAATATCATTCTTGGGCTTTATTTGAACTTCAGTTTTCAATTTTTATATTACATATGATCTGGAACAGTACTAATTATCTGTCTTGTTTGAATTAGAAATTATTAGTGTTCACATATGTGAAAATGTGATCACTGAAGAAATACGGAACATAAAATATTTTATAAATGCAAATACTAAATATTGACCTTGATATGAAAACTTATAAGCTTCTCTCAGCATTTCAAGATTTTTTGAACATGCTTTTGTTCGCTTTCTAATTGTAAACAGATGCATTTGGGAGAACATGCAGGTACAATATTCTAATGGAGTTTTTAACTCAATAAAAATGTACAAACTTATATGGTTTTCAACATCTTCAAAAATAAGTTCTCAATAAAAAACGTAATTTCCCATAACTTGCAAATATTGATTTTCAACTTAAATGATGAATGTTAAAAAAAAATTCAACAAAAGTTAAACATTAAGAAACAAAATAGTTTGATTTTCAACCACAGATATGGTTTCCTAACCAATAAGAACAATTTTCTGACAAAAATACGAATTATTATAAAAATACATAAATGTCGAACCAAATTGTTGAATTTTCAACTAAAAAAAGTTTTCTATCAAAAATGGAATATTTCAATTGTCAGTATAATAAATTACTTTAAAAAAAGAATTTTCGACCGGTTTATTTCAAAAAAACAGACGAATTTGTAACAGAATAGTTGAATCTTCAACCAAACGGAAGAGTTTTAAAAATAAAAGATTAATATTCTACCCAAACAGACAAAGTTTCAACCAAAAAATTAAGTTTGCAACCAAGTAGTGGAATTTTTTACAAAATTATTGAATTTGTAAGCCAAGTAGGTGAATTTTCTATAAAACAGTCGCATTTTCAACCCGAGAATGTGAATTTTTGACAAAAATATGAATTACAAAGAAATAGTTCTATTTGCACTAAAATCTACCAAATAGTTCAATTTTTTAGTAGTATATACTCACATTTTCAACCAAATCGTTAAACTTTTTACACTTGCAATTTAAGACTTGATCTACACCAGAAAAAAATAATTTTCAACACAATAGTTAAACTTTTTGACCAAAGAGAAGGGTCTTAAACTATTAACATTAATTGTTACTTAGGAATTTGTAACTTTCAACGAAGTAGTTGTATCTTCAATCAAGAAGATCTATTTGCCAGAAAAGAAATTTTTTATAAGTGTTCAAGATAAATAAGTTGAATTTTAAAAAAACACGATGAACTGTTACCTGAAAATGGAAAAGCTTACTTGCCAGAAAACAAATTAAAGATTTTTGAACAAAATAGTTCAATCATTAATTAATCAAATGAATTTTGAACTAAAGAATTCAACTTTTGTCTTGAACATTCAACTATCTGGTTGAACTTTAATTGTTTCCGTGGAAGATTTTACCATTTCTTTGAACATTCATCTTTGTACGTTGAAAACTGAACTGTTTACCATAAACATTTAACTGTTTTCTTCCAATTCCAATAACCTTGCTGAAAATGAAATTATTTTCTTATTGTTGAAAATTGTTTTTCTTTCAAAATGTTTCAAGTAATGATATTGCACTCGTGGTATTCTTATTTTTTTGAGAATTCTATTATTATATTTATGGTGAAAAATTCATCTATTTTGGTGCAAGATTCTACTATTTGGTTGAAAATTAAAATTTTTTTTGGAGATGTCTGCTTTTTGGTTGAGTTTGACTATTTCTAATTCAAAATCAAAATATTGTTTATCTGACATGTCATCTATACTATATTTTTCGCTGAGAATTCATCTTTTAGATTAAAAATACATACATCATTATTGAAAGTTTTCAGTACTTGCTGAAAAAGTAATTCCACCTGTTCAAGGTCCATCTCCTTAGTTAAGGAATATAAATTGCTGAAAACGTGTTTTTGTTGTCGTTAACAGTTATTTTTTACATGAAAATTCAACTGTTTGAATTTTTGAAAATTACTCTTTTTTGTTGAACTCAACTTTTTTTTATTTGAAATAAAAAATGTGTTGTCTTTGTGGGCTGGAATAACAACTATACTATATTTTATTGACATAACATTTTTTTTGCTTGCAAATTGAACAACTTGGTTACATTTTTTTTCTTACATTACTGAGAAATCTTTCTTGGTTGGAAATTTAAACTTGGTTAAAAAAAACGTCTTTTTTGTTGTCAAATTCACATATTTTTGTGAAAATTCCATATTTTTTGTTACAAATGAAACTTTTTCCTTGAAAATCAATCTGTTTTCTTCAAGAATTCACCTTGTGTTTTTGCAACTACATCTTTTTTGGTAAAAAATTAATCTTCTTAGCATTACTATTAGTAATCTATTCCGTTAAAAATTCTAATACTTTGATGCATATTATTAGTTTTTGGGTAAAGTTTACTGTTCTTGATATACAATTGCAATTGCAATTTTTTTTTTTTTTTTTTCTTTAATATCGTCAGTATTAGAGTTCTTGTTCAGAATTCATTTTTTTGGCTGAACATTAAACTACGTGGTTGAAAGTTGAACGACGTTCTTAAAAATTAAATTTTTAATGAGATATTAGCTTCTATGGTTGGAAATTTAATTTTTTATTTACATTTAATTTAATTTAAATTTCATTTTTTCAACTGACAATACAACTATTTTGTTGAAATTTCATGTATTAAACTTGACTTTTCTGGTTGAATTTAATTGGGTTTAATGTAATATTAAATCTTTTTCGGTTTCACTATCAAGTATGATAATTTTTTAGGAGAATTCATCTTTTAAGGTTGAAAATTGGAACACTTGTTTAAAATGAACAGTACTTCCTTAAAAATTCATCTCTATGGTTGAAAAGTCATTCATTTATGTGAAAAGCCGTTTTTTGGGTTAAAATTGATCTTCTGTGTTGAAAAATTGCATCTTTTTGATTAAAAGTGGAACTGTTTGACTAGAAATTTATGTGTTTTTGGTGAAGATTCAACTACTTCGTTAAAAATTGGTCTTTGTTAGATGAATCATGCTTCTGTTGATTTCAAATTGAAACATTCTCCGTCGAAACGTTTCAACTATTATATTTATTCTGAAGAATTTACATTTTTTTCCTGAAAATTGTACTACGCTGGTAAATATTCCTTTGTTTTGGTTACAGATTCATTTCTTTGGTTCAAAGTTTAACTACTCATGACTTTCCTACAAATAATTTCCTACAATTTTTTCGTCATTACAGGAATTATAGGAAGAAAACAATCGCGAAGAAACTATGAGAAATTCATGATCTGAATATCATTATATCATAGTAATAATGATAATTATTATTTTTGAATGATAATTTTTCACAAGGTTCCGGTGAAATATTCATCGCTATGGTAAAACATTTGGTTAAAAACATTAAAACATTTTTCGTCGAAACGTTTAAACTATTATATTTATTCTAAAGAATTTACTTGTTTTTTTTTAATTGTACTACGCTGGTAAAGATTCATTTTTTTGGTTGCATATTCATTCCTTTGGTTCAAAGATTAACTACTTACTGAGAAATTCATTATCGGAACATCGTTATATCATAGTAATAATAATTATTATTATTTTCGAATGATACTTTTTCGCAAGGTTCCGGTTGAGCATTCATGTCTTCGGTAAAAAAGTTGGTTTAAACATCATCTGTTTTGGTTAAAACTTAACTTCTTGGTGGGAAATTCATCTTCATGAATTTTCCAGTCAAAAGTTTTTTCACATATTCCACTTATCGGCTTGAACATCCCATTCTATGTTTGAAAATTCTTCTCTTTTGGCAGAAAATCTTTTTTTTATTGAAACTTCAACTATTTTGTTGAAAATGTGATACATTTCGACTGGAAATGTCTGAAATTCAAAGCGTTGCTGCTTGCAAGCGTGGACCAACTGTTTCCCAGCTTCCAGGCTAGGAGAAACTGAAGGGTCCACCGCTCTACTGTTCAACTCAAGTGAATTTCTGTGGTGAACAGGGTCGGGCTGTCCCGTGAGCTCGCTCCTCTCATATTCGAATATGCAGTTAAAATGAAGATTTGAGGTAACTCTGATACAATATTCTACTTGTTCTTCATTTGCCTTGTGATTCGATCAACATTTCTTTTTTTTCCAGTGGCTTCTTCCTGTGGAAAAACTTGAATTTTTGCTTCAAAAAGTAATTTATTTTTTTTAGAAATTTCTTGTTTCTGGAATTTCGGATTCGATTTAGGGGCTCAAAAATAGTGTGGAAAAAAGTTTTGAGCCAAATTCCCCGAGCCGTTTTTGAGAAAAGTGTTTTTTATGGGTTAAACATAAAAATTTTCAAAAAAATGTGATGCACTTTTATTTTTCTCACTGTATTTAACGAAATATGGTAAATAAATATAATATCAGTCCATATCTATACTGAGAAAAAAAAAATTTGATTTTCACACATGTCGGGCATTGTACTCTTGTACAGCTTTTAGTAAGTTACTTGGGTAATGAGGGTGTGTGCTCGAAACTTTATATTTAGCCCAGGTCGTTTTAAAACCCGAAGGGACAGATTCCATGGCTTGTTCACTGTAAAATCCAAAGCGTTTCTCAACTTTACAACAAAAATCAGGGACATGAAAAAAAAACCGCGTGAACTTTAGGTGTAATTGAAATATCCAAATCACAGTAAATTCGCTCAAACTCAGATATACAATCTACGTATTTCGGATTTAATGTTGAAGAAAAACAAGAATCAACGACGGATTGAAAAGCCTTAAAGCACCTTACATATTTTAAACAACCAGTGCTACATATTCCACGTAATAAGTCGATTTTTTCTAACAGCATTTTGCAGGAATTACCTGCAAACGCTGGACTCCCATGGACAAACTCGCGAGTAACATTACACATCCTAGCCCATTGGTGACTCTTATCTTTAAATTCCATCAGCATGTGTTTATACATTTTGTTCACAACCCCGAGCATTATATGTAATTCTGGCGGTGGAATTATTTCTAATATTTTCGTTCTAGCGTTTTCTGAGAAAATGATAGGAGTAGTTTTACAATTTTTATACTTCTTCGCAGATGATGTTTTACTTCCACTGTCTTGCCACGCAAAAAAATTTTCCTTACAATTTCCAACAGTTCTGTATTCCCCACACGTGTTTAATTCATTCTTTGATGCAGTATACCATGTGCAAGGAAAACTGCTTGCATGTGACATGATGCCCGTTAATACGTTAGCAAGTTTTAAATCAGTTGCTATTGTCCCTTTTAAATCGTTCAATTTTAAGTGTGACCACATCAATAAAACGTTTTCATATTTCTCTTGTGTATGTGCCACTATTTCAAGCAGTAGTAATTTCTTGACGCCAGAATCCTTAAACTTTTTTGCGACAACGCCTTCGGTATACTTCTGTCGACCTTCTACATTTGCAACTTCTGACTCATCCAAAGATTGCATCGAAAGGCAAACTTTCAAAAAACCTCCGCCACTATCTATTCCGAATTTCAAATGCATTTCATCAACTTTCCTTTCTTCTTTAACAAACTGAAATAATCCTTTTACATAATTGCAAACATTAAAGTTTCTGCAGTAGTTGCAGTATCGTTATTTTTAGTGTTAATCACATTACACTCTTTTATACTGAAATACAATTCAAGAGAATGGTTCAAAGTTTTTAATTTTTGTTTTAAATCTGGTTGAAATAATTTTCTGTCATTCGTAGCGACGCGAAGAGCTGCTGTAATACCATGTACTTGATTCGTTGAAAGCCCATAACTTGTTCCAATTTTTAAGACATCTTCAGCAGAAACACGCTTCCGTTTTTTGCTTTCTGATTGCTGTTCAGTCAAAGAAATTTCCAAAGGCTTTCCATGTTTCTGAGATAAAGCGATTACAGTATTTCTAACTGATTTATTTTCCTCAACGTTTGCCGCTTTTTCATTTGAAATTACTTTAATCAAATGACACACCAAGTGTTCTTTTTCTTTGCGGGGTATATCGTTTATAATATGATCTTTTAAATGTTTGTAATGCTCCGGTGTACAAGAAAAATGTAATTTTCCTACTACTAATTCTGAATGGCACTTTTTGCAGTATGTTGTTTAATTTCTTTCTTTCGCGTCTGATGCGTTTTTTACGAAATTGCTGTGTCCTGGTGTTCTCTCTAAGTTACACAAGTCGCATTCGCATAATTTACCTTCTTTCGATCTGGTTTTTTGATTTATTAATTTGAATGTAGAATAATCTGGTAATTTCATATTCACTTTAGTTTCATCACTTTTGACCGAACGATAAATAAGAATTCTGCATGCATTACAAACAACTACAGGGAGGCGATTATCTTCAGCATCATAGCTCACAATCTTTTGAATAAGATTTTTGAAATGATTACTAATCTCGAACAATTGTTTCGTTTTTTTAAGACAAAGAAGGCAAATTTTCGCACGATTTTCATCATGAGTTCCAGCGATGCACTATTGGCAAAGATATCTTGCCTACTAATGGGTTGCAAAAATTATTTTCACGGAACTTGTTCTAGATATGTTTACATTAGGTAAGAGAATCCATCAATGTTTACATTCACGTGTTGTTGTGTCTTGTTGTCGTGTTCACACAGGCATGTATGATGATAAGTATATTTCAAGACGTACTTCAAAGACTTTATTCTATTTTAGGAATTTATTATATTTTTTATAAAGTTTTATTTGGAAAGTTGAAATTGTAATGTCTCAAGATTCTTTTTTTAATTTTATAATGTTTTTCATCAATAAACTGCACAAATAATCAATTTTTAAATTTTCTCAAAAATTATATTTTTCACCCTTAAAAAACATTTTTCTAAAAAACGGCTGGGGGGATTTGGCTCAAAATTTTTTTCTACATAATTTTTGAGCCCCTAAATCGAATCCAGAAAAAAATTGGATATGCTATGACCTTGCATTTAAAGTTGGTTCAGGCACACCGTAATGTGACTGCAACTGCTCGGTTGAAAATTAAGTCAACAATTTCTTACAAAGTCGTCCTTTTTGGTCGAAAATTCAACTGTTGCGTGGAAAATTCAACTATTTCATAAAAAATTTATTTTCCGTTTGAAATTCATATTTTGATGCTTAACCGTCGACTGAAATCTTTGTTCGTTGAAAATTGAATTTTTCTTTTTAAATGTGTATTTTGAGTTTAAAAAGTCATCTACTTTTGGAGAAATTGCATTCTTTCTTGAAAAAAATGTAAGTGTTTGGGTAAAAATGGTTGAAAAAGTCATTCTTTGTCGTTTAAAGTTCCACTGTTTGGTGGAAAATTCAAGTAGCTCGTGGAAAATATACTTGTCGTTGTCAAATCATCTTGTCCTATTGAAAAGTCAGCTGAAAAATTTTTGGGGGAAAAATTGAACTAGTTTCATGAAAAATCGTATTTTTGTTTGAACGAGGTTCAACGAGGTCAAATGCGATTTTTTTCACATTTAATTGAAAAGGAAATTTTGAAACCACCTGAATTTCAATGTATATTGTACTCTTACTAAGAAAAGAAGAAATTAAAATTGACATGTTCCGGGATTTTAGAGATGAAATTCATTGCAAGGGTCGATTCATCTCGACGGTTTATTTCTTTCTTTTGGACAATCAGTAGCAACATACGTTTTAAATTTCAATCTTGGAACGTTTATATCGACATATATTTTTCAATGAAAACTAAAAACATGACAAGCCGCATTTGCCATAAGGGCCAGTCGCTCGTTTTACACGGATTACACACACAGAGTTAACCCCCTTTTTTTGGTCGAACGTGACCTCAGGGCAACTTGGCCTGATCAGGTCAGTTTACCCTCACTTCTTTCTGACACTTTTCCCGGTCCCCTGGATTTTCTGAAAATATGAGTACGATCTTTGAACGAATGCAGATTATCGAACGAAGACGAGGCTCACTCACTTTCCCCTTACTCTATTTTACGGTGCATTTCCCTCTCTCTTTCGAACTAATGGACTTCTCATTTATATTTAAAGCTCTTGCAAACACCTGACTTGTTTACAATTTTTTTGCGAAAATTTTGTACCACATATTTTATCATCTATTTCTTAGATTAGATTCTTGTTTTTAATTTGGCCATCTCGTAGCATTAGAATAATCAAAAACTTGTACTTAATTCATTTTTTATTTAAAATAAATAAAATCACAAGAATTATTGAATGATATTCTATCAAGCCTCTGGACCGGGAAACAACGAATTTCTCGAGACTGGGGAAACCCCGGGAAATGACAGTTAATCTATTTTTTCCTGTACACTGTCAATAGATTTTTAAATAATTAGTTGAAGTGTCATCTTCCAATTGTGATATCATTCAGCTTACAATGCGTAATTCTCAGGGGGGGGGGGATATTTCCTAGCAATGAATTGTGTTCCAGGGAGGGGGCGTGTTTACAATTCGAAATTCAACCGAATACATCGCAGTAATTCTACAGACATTTGAGACTTCATGAGTGGAAAAGAAACGTAGTCAACAACAATTCAAAAAGACAGACTGGGAATTTTATTGGTTGGTGAGGCAGGATCAATTTGAAATTTTTTTATTTGAATTTAAAATTGTTCCATTACGTTGATGAAATATTCTAGGGTACAAAAGTTACAAGTGTAACACTCTTTTCTTGGAATATTACTTGTCAGGGAAAATTAAAAAATGGTGAGGGAAAAATTAGGAACATTTTTCATGAAGTTTTGCGGTAACCCTCATGTAATATTCTTCTTGGGAATTTATTTTCCTTGTATTTATATTAAGAATGAACCTGTCAATTTGGGATATCGGTTGAACAATGGCTACACAATTTATATTGAAAAATGACGGTGATTATCAGTTTTTTGAGTTTATCTTGGAAACGGCTGATTTTAGCAAAATTGAGCTTGTATAGAAAAATGTGCAAAATTCTTTCATCTGCAAAGAAGGTTGTTCTCTTTTTTACATAAAAATAATAGTTTGCTCAGAAAATAGAAAAAAACTAATTATTTTTTGTGGTTTATACTTGTACACGTGTCAACTACAGTTATCCAAACAAGAAGTCCAAAATACAGATTTGATCATGATTAGGGAATATCTCTCACGCTATGTAACGTTATGTAACGATGTGAAAAATACTTTGAAATAGGAAAATTGGGCAACTTTCTCTTAGTATAGAGTTAGAAGGTCGCGGTTTTTTCAAAAAATTTCCATTTTGTGCCCAATTTTCAATCAGAGTCAATTAATGTTAAGAAAAATAATTGTTTAAACAATTTCTTATCATTAGTATTAATATTCTCTCAGAATAATGCTAGAAAATTGCAGTTTTAAAAAAAATTTAAACTTTTTGTACAATTTTTAATAAGAGTGAGGTCAATAATCAATTGAATTTAACAAAATTAATTGGTCCAAAAATTTGTTATTATTATTGAATAATTAATTTTTGATGTTATGGTTGTTTGACCATTGAAAATATTTAATTTTATATGATGTTAATGTTTTTGTCTATTTGGTCTAAAATCAATATTTTTTTGAATATTGATTTTTATTGATTTTTTGAGTTTTTGAGTTGTTGAAAAAAATCTCTCTAGCTCCGCTGGGATTTGAACACCAGATCTTTCAGATTGCCGGTCTGATGCTTTAACCAATTAAGCTAAGGAGAGACGAGAAGATTTTCTTCAAAACTCCTACAAGGTGAATGTCGATAATCATACAAGGATGGAATGGCGTCGACATTCACCTTGTAGGAGTTTTGAAAAAAATCTTCTCGTCTCTCCTTAGCTTAATTGTTTAAAGCATCAGACCGGCAATCTGAAAGATCTGGTGTTCAAATCCCAGCGGAGCTAGAGAGATTTTTTTCAAAAACTCAAAAAATCAATAAAAATCAATATTAAAAAAAATATTGATTTTAGAGCAAGTAGACAAAAACATTAACATCATATAAAATTAATTATTGAATAATGCTCGAATGTTGCGGTTTTTTCTGAAATTTTTAACTTTTTTTTGTACTTTTCACTTGCAGTGAGCTAATAATTAATTCAATGCATCAAAAATAATTATCTAAACAAATTCTAATTTTTGATAACTATCTTCGTCTTTATTGATGCTAGATAGTTGCGGTTTCTTCTGTAATTGTTTACTTTTTACACACTGTCCACTTCAAAAAATAATAAATAATGCTAGGAAGTTGTTTTTTCCTGAAATCTTTAATTTTTCTTTGACTTTTTAGTTATTTGGAATTGTACTTATAATAATATTCGCCCATCCCCCTCCTGTCCTGGAGAAAACACGTCTTGTCGGTGATAATATACATATATAAAGATTAAAAAGACCCCAAACAAACTGTAGTAATAAACTGAAATAAGTAACTAAACCACTTGTAGTAAATATTGTTTCAAACTTTCGTCTCTAGTAAGAAGAGAATTAAAGTCAGATATCAACTTCATAAATTGATATCTTCAATGTTCATTTATTAATTTTCCATAACTAAACAAGCAAAGGAAGGTGAAACATTTCAGGAAAAATTGCAACTTTCTAGCACTTATCTAAGAGAAGATAGTTGTAATGATTAATCAATTTTTTAAATAAGCATGATTGTTAGACAAATAGTCGACAAGTAGACAAATAGTTGAAAATTGTAGAAGGTTATTTAATAATAATAATAAACTGTTTAAGCAATTCATTTGGTCAATAATGTCGATTTTTGTATAAATATGGCAAATAGTCTCATTAACAACATGTATAGTCCGGGGAAATTAGCTCGAAAAATGTCGATTTCCAGAAAAAAAAGGTAAAGTTTTTTTTTCTTCACAATCATGTCCCTGAAGGCATTAGAAATGAACACCAAAAGAGTTCCCCATCGGATCGGCGCCGCATACACCCCTAGCCTCGAAAAACATCCCTTAGACGGGTAGTAGCGCTGATTTTTGGCTATTATATACGAAAGGGTGCGTCGGAGGACAAAAATGAATAGAAGTGAAAATATTCATAATAAAATTTTCAATAAAAAAGATTCCATACACTTTTGCTGTACAGGCCATAGGTGATGCGTAATCAGCTCCAGGAGTGGGGGGGATGTTTTGGCGTATGGTGCGAAACGTACTCGCGCGCTTAGTTTTCGGCCCATAACTCATAAACGGGTAGTTTTTGGACAAAAATGCATAGAAGAAAATTTGTAGACCAGAAAATTTCCTTATGAGACCAATACATTTTTTTTCAGTACATCAATTTGGAAAGTGATAATTAATTTTTTTTTAGGTGCACGTACAAGCACTGGGATCTCATTCCCACCTACCTGTAAGGCAGAGTTTTCGGTGCGTTTTTTTTATTGTGGTTTACAAACGAAAGATCAAATTCTTTCAAAAATATAATTAAACATTCCATAGTTAAATATATAACAATTCAAAAATCGCTTTTGTAAGTTTTCTTATAAAACTCATTATTTCTGTCAGAGATTGCTTTACTCAGCCCTTGAACTCTTATATTTAAAAATATGGGCAGAGGACAATTCCTCCTTGGGTACCTGAGGTAGGTTCCCCCACTACGCGGCTTCCCCTCACTCAGCCGAGCTGCCGTCGTCGCTCCTAGTCAGCGGGAGTCCTTTGTACATAATGAGCACGAAAATGCGGAATATAACTTTTTTTAGATTTAGCACTTATCAATTTACAAATCAAATATTCGAAATCTGCTAATTATAACGATTCCAACTATATGTTATTTGACTCAAAAAAGTTGAAAATCAAAGAAGGCTCAAGTATATAGGAAATTGTATGGACAATTTTTGAGTATATTTCATTCAAATCCACTGCAGTAGCTTTAATTTATAGGTACAATATTTTACTTAACTTGAGAAATTCCGGAAGCTGAAATTTAGCTTGATTTGAGAATTAACTACTCACATCATGAATTTGGTTTATTTCTCAAACCATTGCATTTATCAAAATTATCTTGCATAATTTTGGATGAAATAAAAAATATAGGTTCAAAATGACTTGTAGAAGGAAATTCTAGACCGATTTTGGATTTTATTTTTTTTTTAATTGAGCATTTTGTTTCGGAGAGATTCATGTGGCCTGCTTTTTTAATTTTTCTTCGTTTAAATATTTATGGTAATGCAAATAGCGAAAAATAGTCGATTTTTTGTTTTTGTTTTATTCCGTAGAAATTTTTTTCCTATGTTCAACGTCGCTGGACTGGATGCGTAGGGGTGTTTGAAAGCAAAAAAGTTATTATCTGGTAAAGTTAATTGTTGTAAAGAAATTAAATTAACAGTCTACAACATTATCGATTTTTCGTCTTTAAAGTACATTTTTGAGTTAAAATTACTTGCTTTTATTAACAAAATGATACTTGATCATATGAATTTGTCATTTGATCTTTTTTATCAATTGTATAAACAAACTACATAAACAAATGCCCAGTGTGGGCATTTAAAGACAGGAAGAAATAGTCTTCTCTCTTAATTTTGTTGAAATTATGTTGTTTATGTTGTTGAAGGATAAAAATTTGTAATCCGGTATTTTTTATGAATTTCACGAAATAAATCGTTTTCTATTATAATTTTCCTTGAATAATCTCATCACATATTTTAAAATAATTTTATAACTAATTCTATAGACAAATGCCTAGTGTCAACGATCAATTTAATTAATTTTGATTGTTTTTTTTTTATTATTTTGCCAATGATGTTTATTTATGGAATTTTGTTATTCACTATTTTTTTGTCAATTTAATAAAATATTTTTGTTACTTAAAATTTCGAAAATTTTAGTGCTGAAACACTCAAATATAAGATATTATAAATACAATAAAATAATATAGTTATAGTTAAATTTAAAAATATACATTTTATAAATATACTATATTTAATTGAATTATTAATTGATAAATTGTTATTTCAAAGATCATAGTAGTTATAAATAATTTTAAATAATAAAAATATATAATTACTGTAATTATTGATAAAAAGTAAGATATAATAAGTAAAGTAACCTGATCCTTATTAAAGATCCACTAATAATAATTAAATTAATAATATTATAAAAATTATTATTTGAATAATGATTAGAATTGATTAATTTAAATAAATAATTAATGATTAAAGAAGTTACAATTTTTTTAATCGTTATTAAAAATGAACAATTAATTCATAATAAGCTATTCAATATATTTAAATATCAAAAATTAAAAGAAAAAAAGCCTAATTTTATTAATAAAGAAAAAAGTACTAATAAAAATATTATATTAACGAATTTATTAATTAAATTCAATATAAAAAATGATATTGAAGGCGAACTTAAACCTTGAATTAAAAAATATTTTATTGAAGAATCATTAAAATTGTTATTTGAAAATAAAATTATTGGAATAGAAGATATTAAATTAATTTCAATTTTTATTTTAAAAAATATTAGGTTTATAAGTTTAACATTAAATCCAAAATGATTAAAAGTTTAATTTTATTCAATATTTATTGGAGAAAAGTTAACATTTTTCCCTCAGCATTTTTTAGGATTAGGAGAAATACCACGGCGATATTCTGATTACCTAGTGGTGCCGTTCGATACGATACGTTCTCGTGATCGTGTCGAGATCGCGTCGGTTTTTTCTCGGGTCGGGATCGGGTTTTCGATACCCGTGATCGGTTTTCTCTCGGCTCGACTTTGGCTCGGAATGCGATATATCGACTCGGGATCGGGTCGGGTTTTCGATCCTCCTTCGCCAGATGTGGGTCTGTGACGTAGCGGTCCACAGAGGGTTGAAATGAAAAACGAAGTTCAAATCTTAAAAGGACATTTAGAACGCAATAATGCACCGATTTAAGATCATTTTTGTTGTTGAAAATTCAGGACAAAATTTCATACAAAGCGTTGTGAGTGTATATTTTATTTTTTTGTTTATTTAATTTTTATGTTAATGCAAACAGCAAAAAGTGTTGTTTTTTTGCATTTCATGTTTTATCTCCTAGACACAATTTTTCTTATACTTCAAGTCACTTGAGTTAAATGCACAGCGGTATAAGAAAGAAGGAAAAAATTGTTACCTTATAAAGCTCATTGTTAAAAGCAAATTTTATTAACAAATAATCGACATGAAGAACTTTTTGTTTTCAAAGTATATTCTTGCTCTAAAATTGCTTGCTTTTATTGTTTGGATGATACGTGGCCACCAAAATTCAAGAATGAATGTTATTGACCAATTCTATAAACAAATTCTATAAACAAATGCACATCGCAGACATTAATAGGCAGAAACCAATGTTTTTTGTACTCTTGTTGTAATGACATTCCCAATGATGTTTTCTGTAAAAAATTTACCATCCGTTGATATTTGTTCATTTGATAAACAAAATATATAAACAAATGCACATTTTAGGCGTTTTTAAGCGAAACGAAATCAATTTTTCTTCTAATCTTGTTGCAATTATAGTGCCAATGATGTTTTCTAAAAAAATGTTGCCATGCATTGATATTGGTTCATTTTATGAACAAATTATGTAAACAAATCCACATTGTAGACGTTTCAAAGCGCCAAAATGTTTTTCTAAGAATTTTTTTTTCAAACATTATTTTTTTCATACAATTTTTTGCAAAAAAATTTTTTTTCGAAACATTTTTATTCAAAAAAATTTTTCAACACATTTTTTTCAGCATTTTTTTTCAAAGAATTTTTTTTCAACAAACTTTTTTCACAAATTTTTCTACAAAAAAATTATTTTTTTCAACAATTTTTTTTCCAACCCTTATTTTTCTATCAAAATGTTTTTTAACCAAAATTTTTATTCAACAAATTTTTTTCACAAAGTTGGAAAATATTTTGTATGTGTTGAAAATTCATCTTCTTGGTGGAAAATCGAGAGAAAATAATAATCATCAAATAATTATTCTCCCGAAAATAATTCTTATAAGTAATATGAATATTGATACATTCATTTAAAAAGCTTGAAAATTCATCGTTTTGGTTGAAACCGAACTAATTATATATTTTTGCGAAAATAAATTGATTTGTAAAAAATTGAACTATTTCGTCGAAAAATCGTTGGTTTTAGGTGGAAATTTATTTCATAACTGTAAATCTAAGCAGTCAACTTGGAGATTCATCATTTTATCTAAAAAACAATCTCTTCATTTGAAAATTCAACTAAAAATTGCTTCGTTCGTTGCAAATTTAACTGCATTATTTAAAACACGTTTTTATTGTTTGGGCATTAATTTTTTCACTTGGAAATTTATCCATTTAAATATTAATTATTCTAACAGAAAACAGAACTTTTTGATTTTCGAGTAAAAATTCGTTAAGAATTTCACTACAGTGTTGAAAATTCATGTGTTTGTTCAAAATTTATCTTTTTGGTGTAAAATTAAGTGTCTGAATTGAATATTCAACTTCTTGGTTGACAGTTGAGGCGCATTGTTGTAAATTCATTTTATTGTTTACAAATGAACATTCATCAATTTATTTGAAAATTAATTTCTTTACTTGAAATTCAAGTTTTTTTTTTTAAGTTCGTTTTTTTGAAGTGAAATTTTTTTTTCTTAATTGAAAATGTGACTCTCTCATTTTTGGTAGAAAATTTATCTTTTCAATTTGAAAATTTACCTCTTTGTTTAAAAATTCATGTACTTTGTGAAAAATTAGTCTTTTTTGCAGAAAATTTAACGTCTTGGTTGAAAATTCAACTACTTGATTGAAATTTGAACTACATGGTTAAAATGTTATTTTATTGGTTGAGGATGTAACTATTTTGTTGAAAACTCTCTTTTTAGGTTATAAAATAATTTTCTGAAGTAACAATTCAAGCATTCCAGCTTTTAATGAAACTTCAACTATTTACATTTTCATTAAGAATTTATCGTACATATTTGGTTTGAAAATTGAACTGTTCAAATGAAAGTTTAACTGAATTGTTAAAAATTCATATCATTTGTGGAAAATTTTACTATATCGTTAAAAAACCTTGTATAAATAGAACATTTCAAAAATTTCTGCTCAAGAAATATGTATCCACGTCATCATTTGTGATCCTCCAAATTGAAAAGTGAATTAATAAATTTGTTAATCATATCATTTGAAGAAATCTTAAGTGAAAAACATTACAAAATGAACAATTTAAAAAAATTTGACCAGAGACTTGTTTCATTGGACATCAAATAATTTATATTTTAAATCTTTTTTAAATAATAATTCTTCTATTATTATTTATACATTAAAGTACAAAACTCTTTTTCACGAATTAACAATTTAGAAGAAAAAAATTACAATTGTAGAGTTGAAAATTTAAATGTAGGATGCAGCACTCTGAAATCTTCAGTTCATGATTCAATCGAATGCATTCTATGTATTTAAAACAATTCAGCTGAAAATTGTTCACTTTTCAAAATCTGCTTTATATTTGCTCCTTTTCAATAAACAGTCCAATATTGCCAAATATTAAAAAAAAAAGGTTATTTTTTATTTAAAAATAATTTAAAATTAAATGAAGGTTGAAATAGGTTCTATAGTTGCATTTAGATGTTTCAAATTATTCACTACTAAGCCAAAGTACAACTCTTCCACTATGGGGAAAATAATTTTCAGAATTTTCACTCCAACCATAACCGGTTTAACCAGGCAGTGGAGGAGTCAGGGGGGACCGAGTGACGTCAAGCCATTGTCAAATTTCCCTCTCCGCTCAGTTCAACTGAGAAGTGCACATCTGTCGAAGGAGTATCGAAAACCCGACCCGATCCCGAGTCGATTTATCGACTTCCCGAGCCAAAGTCGAGTCGAGCCAAAACCGACTCGATCTACACCCGATACTGGAGACTAGGATCGAGTCGGAATCGCGTCGAGATCGGGAAATATCGCTCGACGGCATCACTATGATTACCCCAATTCATATATATTATGAAATTCAATTTCATGAATTGGTTCATTAATATCTTTAATTGTAGTTTTCTTTTCAATTTATATTATTTGAGAAAAATTTGCTTCTTATCGATTAATACTGTATACAAATTATATTAATTCATCAGTTGAATGAGTAAATAATTTTCATCGATTGAATGATTCTTATAATGAAATTACTATAATTCTAAAATAAATTAAATAAATATTTTAATTATTCAATATAAATTATAAATACTTGATTGGCTTCCGTTTCCGGTACCGATCGCGATTGTTGGTGATTTTTGTGGTGCTAACTTTTTGGCTTTGGTGAAGGGAAAGAGGGAGTGTGAGAGGAGAAAGGGCGGTGAGTAGAGTGTTTAAGGGCTAAGGAATAAGTGAGAGTGAAGGGGTTGGTAGAAGGGTGGTGAATGATATATAATTGTCAAAAGTGGAAGAGAAGGATTTTGAGGTTAGGAACGGTTGTGAAAAGTGGTGTGTTTTAACGCGGGGTGAGGGACAGGTGAGCATGAGGGTTGGATGAATGAGAAGAGACAGTTTTTTAAGAGTGGTGAGTTATAGTGTAAGAGATTTTCAGTGATTTTTTAGAGTGGTGGCTTCAGATCTAGATTGGACGATTTGCATTAGGGATTGAAAGCGAGGGAAAAGAAAACGTGACGTAGGAAAGAATACGCGGCAGAATGCTGGTTACACGAAGTCCAGAAAGGACAGAGAGAGGGCAGCAGGAGACGGATACAAAGAGAGGGCCGAGAATTGGCAGCGAATGTAGGCAAGAGAATGAGGCGAGCGCGAACATCGAAGGTAGCATTGTCAGCAATGAGAGTAGTGTTGAGGCAGAGGTATTCGTAAAGCTCGATAAGGGTGGGGGGGGAAGAGACGGTAGCAAGCAAACGAGGCAGACCGACGAACCTGCAAAGACTACAAAGAGCGCACAGTCTAAACAGTACGAACGCGAAGGGCTTTTTTGATAAGTGGCGACAACCAGCGACCACGAGTAGCGAAGGGGAGCAGTCGGAGGATAATAAAAGGGTTAGAGACCAGTCAGATGAGGAAGGGGAAAATGAGAAAGCGCTCAAGAAGATCAGGCAGAGAACACCACCTGAAAGGAGGTCAGGGGGGAGTAGTTTAGAAGGCCTCGAGAAACTCATCAGAGGCCTCAGAGAGGAAACCTGCAAAGGTTTTGACAGAGCGAGGACGCATAGGGAAGAAGTCAGGGAAGAAGTGAAAAAAATGAGAAAGAAATGGGAGGAGTGGGATGCTCTGTGGAAGGCCGAGAAAGAGGAGGTGTTTAGGAAACTGGATAGTATAGAGAGTAAACAGATAGAGAGTGAGAAAGAAAGGAGAGCTGAAATGAGTTTGCTTGAGGAGAGGGTCAGGAAACTAGAATGCGAGAGTGAAAAGAAGGAAGAGGTGGGATTAGGAGCCGTAGTCAAGGGGGATGATAAGAAACTGCAGGAAGAAAATGAGAGAATGCGCATACGGCTGAATGAAATAGAAGTAAGACTAGAAGGAGAAGAGAAAATGAAAAGAAAGCGAAACATAGTAATTAAAGGAATGACAGTAGAAAGCGACTCGGGAAAGGAAGAAGTGGAGAAGCTGATGAATGATATTGGGGCTCAGGTGAGAGTGGAGGCAGTGAAGGTACTGGGGAGAAAGACAGAAGGGAAAACAGGTGTGCTCATAGTGAAAGTGGGAAGCGAGGAGGAGAAGAGAGAAATTATGGAACGGAAAAGGGTACTAAAGGGTAGGAATGAAAGAATTGAAGAGGACCTGACATGGAGAGAGAGAAAGAGGAAGTGGATGATCGAACGGAGAGCATGGATAGAGAGGAGGAACGGGGGTAATGTTTGGATGGGAAAAGACAGGTTGTGGGTGAATGGGATGAAGTGGATCTGGGACGAAGAGAGAGAAGAGCTGAGAGCAGAGGGATCGATACTTGAGAGAAGGGTAAACGAAGGTAATGAGAGTAGGAGAGGCGGGGCGGGGTTTCCACCAGAGAAGAAAAACTGAGCACGGGAAGGAGGAGGGGGAAGGACAAAAAGAGAGGAGTGAGTGTGGCTTTCTGGAATGTGTCAGGGCTAAAAAACAAGAACGAGGGGTTCTGGGAGGCTATTGGAAAATGGGACGTGGTAATGCTGAGTGAAACGTGGGTGGATGAAAAGGATTGGAAGGGCTTGAAACGAAAGTTGCCGAAGGGTTATGTATGGACAATGCAAGAAGCGAGAAAAGAACATGAGAAGGGAAGAGCGATGGGAGGCATGGTGTCAGGGGTTAAGAAGGAGCTGATGAGAAATGAAAGAGTGGAAGAGCGAGAAGAAAAGCTGGAAGGCGTGATGGTGAGAAGAATAAAGGTAGGAAAAGAGAAGGTGGCGATCGTTTGTGTGTATAGAAGGAGAGGAGAAGAGGAAGGATGGAGAGTATTAAGGGAATGGATGGAGGGAAGGAATGAAGAGTTGGTCTTGATAGGAGGAGACTTGAACGCGTGGACAGGAGAGTTAGGGGGGGAGATATGGGATGAAGAAAGCGAAACTTTTCGAAGAAATTCTAAGCACAGGGAGATAGATCGGGAGGGTAAAACTCTTTTGAACTTATTAGGAGAGGAGGGGTGGTTTATCTGCCATGGAAAATATAAGGGGAGATGAAGAAGGAGAATTGACTTTTATAGGGAAAGGGGAGACAGTGATTGATTACATTCTAGCAGAAGAAAGAATAAGGAAGAGAATGGATAAAATGGAAGTAGGTAATGAAATAGGCTCAGAACACTTCCCGCTAATAGCGACATTGAAATGCTCAGGATGGAAGCGGCATAGCGAAAAAAGGGTAAGAACTGGCGAAAGGAAAGTAAAAATGGGTAGATGGGGAGAGGATAAATTGAGAGAATTTAAAGAAAGAATGGAGAACGAGGAGATTAGAGGAATGGAAGGGGAAGACGTGGACACGCGCCTTGAAAAGATAAAAGAACTAACCGAGAGGATAAAAGAAGAGGTAAGGCCAAGAGAAGAGGAGGGAATAAAGAGGGGATGGTGGGACGCAGAATGTAAGGAGAGTAAAGATAGAATGAAGGAAAATGTAAAAAAGTGGAGAAAAGGGGAGATAGGGAAACAGGAATATAATAGGAGAAAGAGAGAACATGAAAGATTGTTAAGTGATAAAAGGCAGTTGGAGAAAAGTAGGTATATGGAAGAGGTGGAAAAATCAATCAGGGAAGGGAGGGAATGGGATGTGATCAATAGGGAAAGAGGAGGAAGCAAGGGCATCAATGAGGAAATCGAGATGGATGAGTGGACCCAGTACTTTAAGCGACTGTTGGGAGGAGTGGAAAATAAGGTGTTGGGGGAAAAGAGGAAAGTAATAGAAGGGGAAGATGATAGCAATAATGGGATAAGTAGGGAGGAATTTAATAGAGCGATAGGGAGGCTCAAAAGAAACAAGGCAACAGGTGAGGACGATATTGAGAACGAGGCTTTGAGTTTTGGAGGAGAAGGGGTGAGAAAGGAATTGTGGGAGGTATGCAAAAAGGTTTGGAGAGGAGAGGGATGGCCTAAGGAATGGAGGACAGGGTTAGTGGTGCCGATAATTAAGAAAGGAGAGGGCAAGAAGGTGGAGGAGTATAGGGGAATCACACTTATGTCGGTGGGCTACAAAATATATACGGAGATTCTCAGAAAGAGATTAGAAACGGAGGTGGATGAGAAAGGGATTATTCCACACAATCAGACGGGCTTCAGGAAAGGGATGGGAACAGTAGACAACATCTACGTACTGAATTATCTTGTGAATAGGAGTTTAGGGAGGAAGAAAGGGAAATTAGTGGCCTTATTTGTAGACTTTAAAGCGGCATTTGACTCGGTAAACAGGAAGGTGTTATGGCAGGTGATGAAAGAGAAGGGGGTGGACGAAGAGTTGGTCGAGAGGATAAAGGAGATATTCGAAGAGACTAAGATACGGGTGAGGATTGGGAAACAAAAAGGGGAGATTTTTTGGAGTGGAAGGGGGCTCAGGCAAGGGTGCCCATTGAGCCCACTACTATTCAGTCTCTTGTTGGCAGATCTAGAGGAGGAACTGGAGAAGAAAGGAAAAGGGGGAACGGCTTTGGGAAATAGCAAGGTATATTCCTTAGCGTATGCAGACGATATAGTCTTATTAGCGGATGACGAGAGAGGGATGAGTCTCATAATGAGAGTGTTCGAGGAGTATGTGAGAATTAAAGACTTAACGGTAAATGTAAATAAGACGAAGGTGATGATGTTTAGGAAGAGAAGGACAAAGGTAGAATATGAATGGAAGATGTACGGGGAGAAAGTGGAACAGGTCGAGGAATTTAGTTACCTAGGCTTCTGGTTTGAGTCGAAAGGAGGGGTTGAACTGCAGGTGAGGAGAAGGATAGAATGTGCGACTAAAGTAATGGGGCAGGTGTGGGGTATAGGGAAGAGAAGGTTTAAAGATGATTGGAAAATGAGACTGTGGATGTTTGATGCGTTGGTATGGTCAGTCCTAAGTTACGGAGTGGAGATCTGGGGATGGAAGGAGCACAAGAGGGTGGAAAGTATGCAGGAGAGATTCTTGAGATGGGTAATGGGAGTGAGCTGGAGCTGCCCAGGATACATGTTGAGGGAGGAATTATGTAAAAGTAAAATGGTTATTAGACAAATGAAGAGAGCATGGAACTTTGAGGAGAAACTAAAGAGGGGGGAGGGAAGCAGGATAGCACAAGCTTGTCTAAGGGAAGTAGTAAACAAAGAGACTAGGGGTAACACAGAAGGATCAAGGTGGGAGGAAGAGAGACAACATAGGAGGAGGGAATGCGATATAAGAGCAGATGTCAGAGTATGGCAAGAGTTAGAGAATGAACTGATAATTAAGGAGGGGGAGGAAAGATGGAAAAAATCGTGGAATCTAAGTATAACAGGTGTTATAAGGTAGTGAAGGCTGAAGGAGAACCAGAATATTTAAGAAAGATTAAAAAGGAGAGTAAATGGAACCACGTTATACGATTTAGGATGGGAGAAGGAATGAGAGAGTGTAGGTACTGGATGGATGAAGAGGAAAGAAGATGTAGAGTCTGTAATTACGAGATAGAATCATGGGGGCATGTTTTAGAGAGATGTACGGGGGATGAAACAGGTGGGGAGAGTGTGGATGACAGGATAAGGTGGATCTTGGATGGAAGTGGACAAGGGGCAAGCTGGATGATGAGACTGGAAGAAATGAGAGAAAGTAAAGGGCATGTAGTAGGGAAAGGCCAAGCGCGTACTCCTAGTCAAGGAAACTAATGTAAATAAAGCTTGAAAAATCATGTTAACGGAAATGGTAAGAGGAAACGGAAGCCCAGGAAAATCAATAGTCAGCAAATCTCGAAAATAATTAGGTTAAGACAAAGCGATAGTAAATAAGTTAATATAAGTAGAATATTATTATTTAGGTAGTAAGTATTATTAAGGTAGTATAAGTGGTTTTGTAACGTACTGTGAAGGGAGCGGAGGCCCTCAAACCCGTAAAAGGGAGAGAATAAATACATACATAAATACTTGATTAAATTTGAATTTACAAGATTCTTCTTCCCCGTTAATAGAATGATATTTTGTTAATAAAGGCAAGTAATTTTAACTCAAAAATGTACTTTAAAGACGAAAAATCGATAATGTTGTAGACTGTTCATTTAATTTATTTACAACAATTAACTTTACCAGGTAATAACTTTTTTGCTTTCAAACACCCCTACGCATCCAGTGCAGCGATGTTGAACATAGGAAAAAATTTTCTACGGAAATAAAACAAAAACAAAAAATCGACTATTTTTCGCTATTTGCATTACCATAAATATTTAAACGAAGAAAAATTAAAAAAGCTGGCCACATGAATCTCTCCGAAACAAAATGCTCAATTAAAAAAAAAAATAAATCCAAAATCGGTCTAGAATTGCCGTCTACAAGTCATTTTGAACCTCGTTTTTTTATTTCATCCAAAATTATGCAAGATAATTGTGATAAATGCAATGGTTTGAGAAATAAACCAAATTTATGATGTTAGTAATTAAGTTCTCAAATCAAGCTAAATTTCAGCTTCCGGAATTTCTCAAGTTAAGTAAAATATTGTACCTATAAATTAAAGCTACTGCAGTGGATTTGAATAAAATATACTCAAAAATTTTCCATACAATTTCCTATATACTTGAGCCTTCTTTGATTTTCAACTTTTTTGAGTCAAATAACATATCGTTGGAATCGTTATAATTAGCAGATTTCGAATATTTTATTTGTAAATTGATAAGTGCTAAATATAAAAAAAGTTATATTCCGCATTTTCGTGCTCATTATGTACAAAGGACTCCCGCTGACTAGGATCGACGACGGCAGCTCGGCTGAGTGAGGGGAAGCCGCGTAGTGGGGGAACCTACCTCAGGTACCCAAGGAGGAATTGACCATCGCCCAAAAATATAGCACATGAAAATTGAAAGTTGGAGTGCCCATAAGAGGCTAGACTCGCGCTAGGCTAGACCACTTCAGATTATTTACGAGGGTCCATACCCATCTGCGGGTGGGAATGACTTGTACGTGGTGAACTCGTTTTTAAGGGTCCCAAACATCCTCAACTGACGGGATAAACTTTTCTTCGCATACGGAACCCCATAAATAGGTGTAGGTGAGACAGTCGAATTAAAAAGTGGAATTGGCAATCTTAGACGAGTGAGTGAAATTCGCAAAGATTATTATTATAACTTATTATATAACTTATTACGAAGAATTGTTCAGACTGCTATAACACAGTTTGATTATGATAAGTCTGTTGTAGTCGGACAAGATGTCGATCTTCTTATTTTAATAACTGCTCTCTCTCCAGCGGATAAAGATATATTCTTTTTAAAAGAAGGGTAAGGAAATGTTAAATCTCGACTTCATAGTTGACAACGCTTGCAAAATTGTGGTTTCTTGAAAAATTTCAAGGAATCAGTTATATTTACCCATGCATTCAGCGGGTGTGATACTACGTCCTCTTTCTTTGGGTACGGAAAACTAAAAACGACTACTTTGCTCAGGAAGGATGTACTCTTGGCAAAACTTGAAGATATTGTGACGATTTTCAACAACCCTGTTTCGACACATGATGAAGCTGCAGAAGCGGGGGAACGCTTCATTTTGGCATTGTATAAGGCCCCATCCTCTGAAATTAATATGAATAATTATAGATTTGTTTCTCTTAACAAATCTGTGAGTCAGTCCAGTCATGCTGTCCTTTTGTCTGGACTTCCGCCTCCTTGTGCCACTGCTCGTCAACACTCTTATCGTGCCTTTCATCAAATTCAAATGTGGAGAGGGATAGAACTTGACCCAGAAGAGTGAGGTTGGAAAAAAATAGTACACCAGAATCTCGCTATTTGAACGCGCGATCGCACGCGTTATATGAATTCCTAGAATTGCTGGTCCCCGCAGTTTTTCAGGGGGCAGGGCGAGAGACGGTTGCGACTCCGCCTCTGAAGGGACGCATGCACTACTAACTCAGTCAAGTAGATTGCGCAATATTTTCAGGCAACCTCCGAGATTGTTCATCTATCGAGACTCTGGTGTAACAGCTTATCACCCGTTTACACAATAGAAGCGCCAGCTCCAGCAAGCTTGATGAATTTGATTGTTTGCTCATGCAAAATGGGGTGTGGAAAGCGATGTGGATGCGCAAAAGCTGGTCTACGATGTTCAGGCATGTGCCTCAATTGCCAAGGTCAAGGTTGTCTTAATGCAGAAGAAGAAATAACTGATGACGAAGAAGATATAATTGAAGATTAGGCACATTATTATGAGTGAAATATTCATTCACAAAGTCAAAACTTTCAAAATAAGCCCATGATACAATATGCAACTGGCACTGACAATGTCTAAAATTTTATCAACAAAGGAAGATAATTTTTATTCCGAGTAATATTATTAACCAATGATCAGTGGAATAGGCCTATAGGGGAGGCCACAATAAAAAAAACTCACTAAAAACTCTACCTCAGGGGTGGTGTGGAAATGAGATCCCAGTGCTTGTACGTGCATTTAAAAAAAATATTAATAATGACTTTCCAAATTGATGTAATCCAAAAAAATGTATTGATCCTAAAAGGAAATTTTCTGCTCTACAAATTTTCTTCTATGCATTTTTGTCCAAAAACTACCCGTTTATGAGTTATGGGCCGAAAACTAAGCGCGCGAGTACGTTTCGCACCATACGCCAAAACATCCCCCCCACTCCTGGAGCTGATTACGCATCACCTATGGCCTGTACAGCAAAAGTGTATGGAACCTTTTTTATTGCAAATTTTATTATACATATTTTCACCCCTATTCATTTTTGTCCTCCGACGCACCCTTTCGTATATAATAGCCAAAAACCAGCGCTACTACCCGTCTAAGGGATGTTTTTCGAGGCTAGGGGTATATGCGGCGCCAATCCGATGGGGAACTTTTTTGGTATTCATTTCTCATGCCGTCAGGGATATGATCCTGAAGAAAAAAAAACTTTACCTTTTTTTTTCTGGAAAAAAGTCTAATTTCCCCGGACTAGTACAAAATCTAAAGTTCTCGGACTCATATATTAGTGGATATATGGAGTACTAAAATTAAAGTTCACCACCCCCATGACATTTATAATTATTAGATAGCAAATAGCAGCAGTTTTTTCACATTGACTCACAATTATAATATGTATAAACTATTAGTCCAAGATATTTCGAACCATCCCACTTTTTACAGGCCTCACTCCGAAATTTTCCGTTGTTGTTCGAATATAACGAAATATTATTCATTGAACAAAGTTGCAAAATTTGATATCGTACTGGAAAAAATATCGGCATTTTAACGGCGATGTTCGAATTCTGCCATGAAAGTTTTGAAGTAATCGAACGTTAACATATTCCTTCAAAAAAGCAATCCTCGGGACATGTCTTTTATATTACAATGTAATGAAAATTCCACGCATTTGCCAACCGTGTTTGAATTCATTCATTGTAGGAATGAAAGGCACTCTTAAGAACTAATGTGAAACTCTTCAACACTACATTTCTTACATTCCAGTCTAATCTTGAAGTGTGAAACTATAACTTTATGACTAAGATATTTTCCAACTTTGGAAAAATATTTTTGAAACTTACTTCAATAAATAATATTTGGTTATATTTCCATAAACATAGAAATTGTAGGGACGAGACCTCAAGAGATATTGTGGTTTTTAATACTCTGGACTACTTGATTGTGTTCTAGAAACAAATTGACATATTATATTAGTGAAATATCAGTCTCCAAGTAAATGGTAAAAAACTGCTTTTATTCACTATCTGATAATGATAAATTGTCATGGGGGTAGTCAATCCTCCTAAGAATAAGGGTGCTTATGTTATTTCCTTTTTAACTGAAAAATATATGTCGATATAAGCGTGCCAAGATTGGAATTTAAAACGTATGTTGCTACTGATTTTCCAAAAGAAATAAGTAAACTGTAGAGATGAATCGACCCTTGCAATTAATTTCATCTCTAAAATCCCGGAACATGTCAATTTTAATTTTTTTCTTTTCTTAGTAAGAGTACAATATACAGTGAAATTCAGGTGGTTTCAAAATTTCTTTTTCAATTTAATGTGAAAAAAATCGCATTTGACCTCGTAGAAAGTAAGGGTTGTAACCCCTTGTTATACAAAATATTATGCGATGAATGCTTGTCTGTGGAAAATGATATGACGTTTGTTTTGTTAAAAAATTCCAATTCGTTTTGAGATATTAAAGAAAAACTGTTTCTGAGGGGAAAATGTTAGGGTGGTGATTACCACTTACCTCGACGAATTAGCAAGTGTAAAAAAGTACGTGTCTGCTATTTTTAAAAATTTTTTGTTATGTAGTACAACATCTCAGAAAATAAAGAATGTTAGTCAAGTACAGCTCGCGAAGCAATAAATTAACTGTTGGGTAGGGTGAGCCGAAAAAAAAAATTTTGAACTTTGATTATGGCTAGCAAAAATCTTTTTCTACATATCAAAATGACCCGTGTGGAAAAATTTCGTGGTTGTCTTGAATCATGCTAAAGCCAGTACAGTTTTTCTCAAGCCTGTCTATTCACGCAATACTAGCCTGGCGCTATACTGGTGCTGTCTAGTTTTGGTACGTGTTTGATTCAAACCTTTCTGCTGTCTAGTCCCAGTCTTGGCGCGATCTAGGAGTTCGTTACGAATTTGAATATATAAAGATTGCCCAGATTTTAGCTAGTACCTAGACGGAATCACGGTTTGGACTTAAACAAAAATTGCAGAGGTGAAATCATAAAATAATAATTTTTGAATAAAAATTGAGAAAATTACAATACACAATTGCACAAATGCTCAAGCAATCATTATTTGTACGCATATTTAAGATAGTAAACAATAATTGTTGAAGGTGATCGGAATCTTAATACAAGAACTGCATTCTTAAGAACGATTTTCTTAAGAATGTTTTAAAACATTTTCTTTTCATTGAATTATATAGTAAAGTTATAATAAATTTATATTGAATTTATAATAATTATTATATGTATAATGCTATGTATAATATTGATGATATTCCAGAAAATCAAATATTATTATAAATGATTTATTTAATTTATCTGAATTATTTTTTGATTGCGTAAATAATAATTAAGCCCAACGTATTAATTATTTGAAATAATAAACAATCATTATTTCCTAGCGCAATCGCAAGTAAAATCATACAAACTTTATTATTTTCAATGATTTATTCACACATCAAGCACTTTTAATGTTTAAAAATTGTTCATATTTTATTGAAATAAATATTAGGATTTATTGAATTGAAATTCATATATGATAAAAATGAAAAAAAAATTAACTTTTAGATGGCTGAGGTGATTACTTTTGAACCAAACACTTGCATTTCGATCTAAGAAATGTATACTTCCACATACGAGTTTCCAAATGGAAAAGCGAAATTAAGATAAAATTATTTTTCAATGTTGATCCCAAGAACATGTTTGTTTGACTTGTCAACATAGACCGTCAGCCCGCGGTACTAAAAATTCAATGATCGCCGCGCGTATGCCCTTTGGAGATTTGAGAGTAATACACATGTCAATTATCGTAATGTAGGTGGGAAATTTGGACATCAGTCCATTAGCTGGGGAATGTCGGAACATCTTGTCAACAAATGTGAAGTATTGAAATGATAGCAGCACGTATGCCGAGATTACTAGAAGAAAGTTAACGAAAAAATAATCCGGCGGAAAAAGATCGGCATACGTGTGGGGTGGTCCATTAGGGGTGAAATAGACCCCTTTTGTTGTACAAAAACGTAATACCTTTTTAATGATAGCAGCACGTATGCCTCTACAGATTTTGTTGATTTTTGACGTAAAATGCAGATATACCAAACGGCATACCGATCGGCTGGTCCAAAGTGATTACTAACCTCAAATAAATGTGTCAAAAATTGCATATTCTTTTTAATGATCGTTGCTCGAAAAAAATACCTTTAAAATGAAGTTTACATATTAAAAAAACGATTTGTAAAAAGGCATACGATTATCTCAGTCCCTAACCTCAAAAATTAATATTGAAGTTGTCAAAATTTGTAGGTTATTTTTCGATGATCGCCGCACGTATGCCGTTATGACTATCGTTGGATAACTATAAAATAAGATGTATTATGAAAAGGCATACGGTTATCTCAGTCCCGAACCTCAAAAATTTACATTAAAGTTGTCAAAATTTTTAGCTTACTTTTCGACGATCGTTGCACGTATGCCCTTATATCTATCGTTAGATAATAATAAAACAAGATGTATTTTAAAAAGGCATACGGTTATCTCAGTCCCAAACCTCAAAAATAGAAATTGAAGTTGTCGAAATTTTGGCAAAAGTATATTTTATTCGATTTGTTCATACTCCCAAATTCATAGCATTTACCGTTTAAAAAAGGAGTAATATTTACTAAAATTGAACATAATTATACATGAGTGGTATGCAAATAACTTAAAATTTATTACTATAAATGAAGTGAATTTTTAATATAAAATACATTATACAACATAGTAAAATACAACATTTTTTTAAAATATTACAATAGCATGGCTGTTTATAATCAATTTACTTTATATACCCTGGCGGACCGAACGAACGGAGCGGGTATGCTTTAGTGTATCCTCACAGTATCCACATCGTATCCTCTCCGTATCATGCACGAAAAACTCATTAAAAAAGGAAGATGAACATTTCACTTGTTGAAATTCGGATTCTTCGTGAAATTTCACGTTAAAAGGTCACGGAGTAATCGCAATAGTTTTTCTTGCAACATTAAAAACTTTAAAAAAATATAATACTTATCGATAACGTGGGCTGAAGGCGACTTCAAACGCATCGTCGACGGATAACGCCGATTAACTGCTACTGAACGACGATGCGTTTGAAGTCGCCTTCAGCGCACGTCATCGATAAGTATTATATTTTTTAAAAGTTTTTAATGTTGCAAGAAAAACTATTGCAATTACTCTGTGATCTTTTAATTCAAAATTTCACGTAGAATCCGATTTTCAACGAGTGACACACTGTTAAAAATGTTTGCAATTTTAATATAGATTTACGATACATTTGTATAGTAAATCTAAAAACTCGATCTATGAAATAGCAATTAAGAGGCTGCATAGTAAATTTCATATACATGTATATTGGTCAACTCTTAGAAAAGTCAGATAAATTCACTTTACACAAATTAAAATTAATTTTGGCAGTAATCTTCAATTCCAAATAATAAAGCATGATATTTTTTTCTAGTTAAACATAAATTATGCTGGGTTTTAAGTGGAAAAGTTCAATTAAGCGAATAATTAAGATACCTAACCTAAAAGCAGCGGTTTTTTTGTTAAAATTCTGACATTTACAGTGAATTTTGAAGAAAATCTCACCTGTACGTTGCAGTTTGATTAAAAATATGAATTTAGACGATGAATTGTAGGTTATTACTTTAGTTTTAAATATTTGACAAGATTTGTGTGCATCAAAGAACTTTCAACTTTCACGCGCTCTGTTTTACTATACATGTATATTAATTTTACAAGATGATGGTATATTAAATTTACTATACGTACACGGAAAAAATTTATACGTAAAAAAGTCACGAACTAGTAGCTAGGTCTCGGATATGAGAAAAATTCAGCAGATATTTATGTATTTTCGTAAATAACCTGCGAACTTTGAGAAAGATTGAGGAACTCGATGTGAAAATTCTAAAACGGTTCATCACTTTTTTTTACGTGAATAATTACAAAAATATTACGAGTGATTGGGAAAAGATTCTCAGAGCACTCACGAGCTTGCCCGACAAATCTGGGAACTCCAAACTAAGTCGCCCTGTACGTGGGCCACGCACACACGCGCGGTGCGTGTGTGCGCTCGTATGTGTGCCTCGAGCTCGTCGAATGAGTGGCTAGAAGTTTTATAATACCTATTTTGTTTGGCCTCGATGGCTGCGCGTGTTTACGCACTCCTGGTTTATGTTTAGAAACTGGTGAGTCAGCAGTGTTTGAGGTTCGAATCTTCTGAGTTGCGAATTTATAAATTAATATAAAATTAAATCGCACAAATAAAATTTTTCCTCTTTTTATTTCAGTCTGAAATTTTCAGGAACTGTTCGTAGGAAATTCGAACTGTTCGTAAGAAACTTCGAAATTTATGCATATATTTCTCATAGAAATAAGGATTTAATGTTTCATTTTTTTATCTCGTATCCGAGACCTAGCTACAAGTTCGTGACTTCTTCACGGATAAATTTTTTCCGTGTATATGCATATTGCTTCCATTACATTTATAGTAAAATCGCTATAGAAATTTCTAACAGTGCATGTTAATCTTTCTTTTTTAATGAGCTTGTCTTGCATGATACGGCGAGGATACGATGTGGATACTATAAGGATACGCTGTAGAGTATCCGTTCCGTTCGTTCGATCCGCCAGGGTACTTTATTACTCAATACTATTTTTAAAAATTAAAGAAATAATAGGTGTTTAAAGTATAGGGAAATCGAAATCTTCCATGATACTGGATTCGTTCTGAAATACCAGAGTATTATTTTTATGTGCATTCGTCTATAATGTTCGCAAAGCGCATGCGCTTAATATAGCCATCCAAACCACTTGTTCAACGCAGCATTTTTGGAGTAGCAGTTTCGGAGCAGCTCATTTTCGCGTCGTCAGTAAAACAAAGTGTTGTTGTGCGTACGTGATGGAGGAAAAATTACTTTCAACTATGGAGTAATTTCCATAACAGTTTCCCCAATTGCACTGTAATATTTGAATAAATCATTTTTTAGTTGAGTATGCTGTAGACGATGAGGACTTCAGCGAAGACGAAGAAGGAAGTCACTTTGAAGAAGAAAGTGATAATCATGAATAATGAGACGGCTTGAATTTATAAATTTTCTAAATCAATTGTAACAAAAAATAAAGTTTTTTATTTTAATTACAATTTATTAACTCATTATGTTGACAAGCTTCAGAGATATACATTTTTCGAAGTATATTATAATTCACTACTGATATAATTTTTCGAAAATATATTTTTCATCTTTACGCGACTTAATATTTTTTTTTTATAATTAAATAATTTCATACATTTTTAAATAAGTTTAAAATTGCTATCTTTTTCAAATTTTATTTTGTTTCTTTCTTGAAGACTTTTTTTAAAATAAAATTATCGAATGAGAAAACACAACGGCATACGGTGTAATTTTGACATATTCTACTTCAATTTTTAAACTTAGGGACTAAGATAACCGTATGCCTTTTTAAAATACATCTTATTTTATAATTATCTAACGATAAACATAAGGGCATACGGGCAACGATCGTCGAAAAGTAACCCAAAAATTTTGACAACTTCAATGTAAATTGTTGGGGTTAGGGACTAAGATAAGCGTATGCCTTTTTATAATACATCTTATTTTATAGTTATCCAACGATAGTCATAACGGCATACGTGCGGCCGAGGGGCGTCTCACTCAAAAAATCACGGCTTATTCCGTCAGAAATCAGAGGGCAATCTGTAAGGATTCCGGTAAGGCAATGTATGCCGTAAAAAGCAAAGTAGGAAATCAGCAGTGAATGTACGAATTCGTGAAATAATCGTTTGCAAACGGAAAATCCGTACGAGTCCGATGGTTTTTGATGAAATCGTTAAGTATTCGTAGCAGTCCGTAAGGACTTCGAGTGGAACCGTCGGGAATCATTGGGATTCATGCTTGAATTCGTAAGGAATTCGAGGGGAGTCCCCGCAACGACCGCGCGACCGGACAAATCTCGGACCTGCGCAGTATGCATGGTTATAAAATTTGATAATTGGCTTGATGAAATTAAATATTTAGAAGGCCTAAATCAAAATAATCTTGCTAAAAATAATATAAAATATATTATGCTTAATCGATTTGACGAAAAAGTTACTCTTGTAGAACGGTCAAAAACGGAAAATAAGTTTCTTATCATTTAAATTTAAATTTTATATATTTTAAACAATTATTATCAATTTTATTAAATATAAATTTTTTATCAGATGTTCGCCACAGAATAAAATATTTGTTATTTTTTCCCGCCGGTGTTGATGTTCATTTTAATACCGATAGATCCCGTGTAACAGACCGTAACATTTCCCTCACCCCCCCCCCCCTTACCAAAGTTCCGTAACATTGTTTGTATTATGTTTAAAAACATAATAAAGGTTTTCTAAATAAAAAAAAGGTTTTTTAAGATGAAGTGTTGTATAGAAATAAATAAAACAACATTTTGATGTAACACTGAAGGCTTCTAAAATTTTTTTTAGTCACAAATATTGAAATTACTTACAACAAAAGACCTATTATCAGTTTGTTTTTAAACTGATATAAATATAAATTTTATAAGATTCTTGAAAAAATTAAACAATATTTTTGAATATTTCAGATGTGTTAAAAAAGAATCTAGAAGATTTAAAAAAAATTATTTTACAGGATTCTAAAAAATATTAGGAAAAATTCGAGCCTCTTTAAAAGATATTCAGGACGCTTAGAAGTTTGGAAGAAATAAAAAATCCCTTAAAGTTCATTTTTCAAAATAAAAAATCCTGAAAAATTTACCCATAAATCTTAAGAAATTCCTTTTTTTATCCTTTCAAATTTTTTAAACCTCCTAATATTTTTGAATTATTCAAATTTTTCGTGATGTTTTTAAGTTCTGCAAAATTTTAAAAAATTGTCTTAAAATCTTTCAGATTCTTCTTTGAAAATCTTAGAAATCTTTTAAAATGTCTTGAAATGTTTTTAAATCTTCTCTTAAAATTATTTTTTCATAATGAAAAATTATTTTAATTTTTCTTAGGAACCTAAATAATTTATTTTTATTTTTTTGAAACCTTTCAAAATTCCTAAAATATCTTATAAATTTTTATTATTTTTGAATCGTGCAAAAACTTCTAAGTATCTCTTACACTTACTCAAATTTGTTGTAAAATTACGTATTGTGGCAAAATTTTGCTTTTAAATCTTTTGCATACTCTTTCTCAAAATTTGAGGAAATAATTTTAAATGCTTTGTATTCTTTTTCAATTTTATCTTAGAATTCATTAAGAAAAAAATCATTTTAAATTTTCTCATGAATCTTAAGAACGAGCTTAAGAATATTTTTGCATTCTCTTGACGCCCTGTATAATTGAGTTTACCTAAAAATTTTTTAAATCCTGAGAAATTAAAAGAATTGTCTCAAAGTCTTCGATATTTTTTCTCCTCACACATTTTGCAAAATTCAAAACTTAAAATTATTCATTTACAATTAAACCTAAACCATTTGTAGGTGATTCTAAGATCAATCTATTAAGATTATTAAATTTTCCAATTAGGAAAAGAAAACAATCCAAAATATTTAAATACATTTGTAAAAAATTTTTTTCACTAAAATTCAATGCATAATTTATTTTATTATTATTTTTTTATGTTAAATGAAAGAAAATATTTCTTACAAAAAATTGAGGTAAAACTATGTAAACTCGATTTAAAGAAATCTTAAAATTATTCATAAGCAAACCCTGCAGATTGGAAATAATCATATGTTTAGTGTCTCTATTTAAATTTTTTTTTAAATTAAGATTGAAAAGAATTTCATTTCACTACGAAGAATTTTTGCAAAATAAGCAGGAAAAATATTCATAATTAAAAAAATAAAATTCCAAAACAACCTCACTTTTCAGCTAATTGGAGACAAGAATAACATAATGGAAAAAACAGGGAGAAAAAGGGAAAAAGTCAACCAAAAAACCAATTGAAAACTATCTGCATCATTAAAAATATGCAACATTTTTTGAATATAAACATCCCTATGAATAGCTACCGTAATACTTCCTTTGTCTGATTTAGTGATCATTCATTCTGGATGATTTTTTAAGAAAATTTTTGTTTCAATTAAACCCTCATTCAATTCCTTCTCTAACCAAGTTTTTGGATTATCATTATTTAAAAAATCATTCGATAAACCCATAAATTGTGATCTAAATTCATCAATTTTATTCTCAGGTATTTTTTTAAATATTTGATTCAATGTCTCTAATTATTTCAAGTAGTTGAATGTAGTTTTCCCCCCCCAAAATTTGTTGCTAAAACCATCAACTAATCTCAAAATGTCAATAACTCTATGTGGAATAATTACATTAGAAATATTCAGTATCCAGGGGTCTGGTTGATCATGAAAAATAACTGAGTGAATTTTTAAATGCAGTTTTTGTACATTTCCTTGTTCATTAAAAATGTTTAAAAATTTTCGATCATGTTTTCTATTATCCTTAAGGGCGATTTTATTAAGTTTTGTTTCCCTTTTAAAACATTCCTTAATAATAAAGGAGGGAACTTGTTGATTTAATTTCTCCATAATTTGTTTTATTTCAACATTAAAAGAATGTATCTGTGAATGGCAATCCTTAATAGTCAAATTTAAGGGCGATTTTTTAAATTTTTCAGTATTTATATTTTGGTATACGGCCATACCACGCTGAAAAAACCAGTTCTCGTCCGATCACTGAAGTTAAGCAGCGTTGGGCGTAGTTAGTACTTGGATGGGTGACCATTCGATAATACTGTGTGCTGTTGGCACATCGTGGGTGTGGTGAGCCCACACTTGTAGTTATTTACTACAAGAAACTATCCACCTAGAGACACTACCGGAATCGAGTAGTGTCACGCCTACCCTGAAAGGGAAATGGCTTAATGGTATACTTACTTACATACTTTACTATATCAAATTTTTCTTTATTTCTTTTTTTTTTGAACTCAAAGCTAACATTTTTATTAATGTCAAAAATCTTCTTAGGAGAAACATTTAAAACAATATAATACCAAAAGCTTTCAAAATTATTAAAAAGATCAAAATAAGTTTTTCCCATAATCTAATTTTTCTTATCTCTTTGAAAATGTAAAAAAGTTGAGAAATTATAGTGTGGTAGCCTCGGTGGTAGCAAAATGTTAAGAACAGAATTATTTCCCAATATATGTTCAAGGTATTTTACTATTAAATGTTAATAAAACAATTTGCAGTTATACATTAATAAATCAATTAAATTTATTAATTAATTTTCACACGTTAAAAATTAAGGACAAAATCAACATAATTTTCTTTTACTCTAGAATTAATCAAATTGTAATAATTCATTACTATATTAATTACTAAATTCTTATATTAATTTTCATCCTTAGTATTTCTATTGTCACTTTAACTTGAAATCATTTATAAATGTTCTTTAAATAGTTTTTAATGTTCAGAAATCATTAGAAAAAAAAGAAATATTTAAGCAGTGAGTGCGTCACTCGTGCGTTATACGCATTGTACGACTCCGCGCTTCGCAGTCACTGCTTGGATTCGTCGGATTCGTCAAACTTTGTGGGACTCTGGACGAATTCGTAGCTCCAACGCTCCGCAACGCTGTGACTGTACAGCGTTCGGAGCTCCCGATTCCTAAAAAAGGATTCCGGTTCGTCAATATCAGAATTCATCAAAATCGTTAGGATTCGTACGAATTCGTTTACTTTGTTCGAACGATTTCATTTGAATCCTGAGTGAGACACCCCTCGCGTGCGGCGATCATCAAAAAGTAACCTATAAATTTTGACAACTTTTTATACGTATGCTACTACTTAGGAACCGTACAATTTGTATGCCGATGCTACATATGGTAGGATTCATTATAATTTATCATAATTTCCAACGGCATACAGGCAACGATCATTAAAAAGAATATGCAATTTTTGACACATTTATTTGAGGTTAGTAATTACTTTGGACCAGCCGATCGGTATGCCTTTTGGTATATCTGCATTTTACGTCAAAAATCATCAAAATCTGTAGAGGCATACGTGCTGCTATCATTAAAAAGGTATTACCTTTTTGTGCAACAAAAGGGGTCTATTTCACCCCTAATGGACCACCCCACACGTATGCCGATCTTTTTCCGCTGGATTATTTTTTCGTTAACTTTCTTCTAGTAATCTCGGCATACGTGCTGCTATCATTTCAATATTTCACATTTTTTGACAAGATTTTCCGACATTTCCCAGCTAATGGACTGATGTCCAAATTTCCTACCTACATTACGATAATTGACACGTCTATTACTCTCAAATCTCCAAAGGGCATACGCGCGGCGATCATTGAATTTTTAGTACCGCGGGCTGACGGTCTAACATGAAAATATGAGTTTTCAAGATTCACCAAGTTTTGGACGAAGCAGTTGATTTTCCAACAAAACAGTTGAATTTTCCACCAATAGGGACGAATGTTTAAAAAAATGTTCTACTTTCGAAACCAAAAGTTGCGTTTTTATCTGAGAAAGATGTAATATTTTGGTAGAAGGGATGATAGTACAGATGAAATTCCAATTAAAAAAGACAAATTTTTGAAGAAAACGTTGAATTTTCAACAAAGAGTTGACAAAGAGTTCTGTTTACTTTCCACCACCAAAATATCAAATTAAAAAAGAAAGTGCAAAAGAAATTGTCGAATGTCCAACAAAACAGTTGAATTTCAAACCAAAAAGGACGATTCTTTAAAAAAGCTCTTTAATTTTTCACGAAACAGTCGCATTTTTCTCCAAGGAAGATGACATTTCTACGAAAGTAGATAAATTTTCAATTGAAAAATACGATTCTTCATGAAACTAGTTCAATTTTTCCCCAAAAAATTTGTCAGCTGACTTTTCAATAGAATGATAAAAGATGGAAAGGCACCTGATATAGATGAGTTTCCAAATGAAGTATGGAAATATGGGGGGACAGAATTAAAGGAATGGGCATGGATAATGTGCAATAGAGTATTGAGAGGAGAGCGGTAGTGAGAGTTATGGAAAGAAGGAGTAGTGATACCAATAGTGAAGAAAGGCAAAGGGGAGGAGGTTGAAGATTATAGGGGAGTGACACTAATGCCAAGACTGTATAAGTATATGTGACTGTTTTAACGGAGAGGTTAAAAATAGAAGTTGCGGAGAAAAAGATAGTGCCACTGAATCAGACAGGGTTTAGAAAGGGGATGGGGGTGATGGACAATATATATGTTCTGAACTATTTAGTAAATAAAAGGATTAAAAGGGAGAAAGGGGCAATGGTAGCAATATTCTTGGACTTAAAGGCAGCGTTTGACTCATTAGACCGAGGCGAGATAGAAAAAGTTATGGTGAAAAAGGGGATACGAGAGGGATTAATAAAGAGAGTATCGGAAATTTTCAGAGTGACAAAAAGCAAGGTAAAGGTAGGAAAGCATTAGGAGATAGTTTCTGGTTGGTGAGAGGAGTAAGGCAAGGATGTCCTCTGAGCCCACTTTTATATAATATGTTAATATCAGACTTGGAAGAAGAAATGAAGAGAAAAGGGTGGGGAGGAGTTAGGATAGGGAACGAGAAGATATATACACTGAAATACGCAGACGATATAGTGTTGATGGCAGAGGATGAAGAAGGGATTATTATTATACCATTAAGCCATTTCCCTTTCGGGGTAGGCGTGACTTGCGGCGGGCTTAATTAGTGGATTAGAGAAATACCTAGATGGAAAAAAGTTGAATTTAAATGTAGAAAAGACAAAGATAATGAGGTTTAGAAAAGGAGGGGAAAAAAAGAAAGATTGGACGGGGAGATGGAAGGGAATAAAATTAGAAGAAGTCAAAGATTTCAAGTATTTGGGATATACCTTGCAAGCAAATGGTGATCATAGAGTTAATATAAGAGAAAGGATAAAAAAGCAGCAGGGGTAATGAAAAAGATATGGGGAATAGGAAAAAGGAGGTCTAAAAAATGTGGAGAAGGAGAATCTGGTTATTTGATACGCTGGTATGGCCAGTATTAGGTTATGGAGCAGAGATATGGGGATGGAAAGAAAGGAAAGAGATTGAGAGTTTACAAGAACGGTATATAAGGTGGACGCTAGGGGTAGACAGGAGGATGCCGGGATATGTGGTGAGAGAAGAAGCGCACAGGGATAAATTAAGTACTAGAGCGGGAAAGAGGGCACAGAATTTTGTGACGAAGCTGCGGGAGGGAAAGGGTATGAAGGTAGAAGAAAGGAGAGGGAGGGCGATGGAATTAACAAGATGGAAGGAAGAAAGGAGGGATTTCTTTAAGGCTAGAGATATAGAAGACGGGACTAGAGTCAACTATGAAGACGTGGAAAAAAAGAATAGGGAAAGACAATCAATAGAAAGATGGGGGATGATTGAGGAATCAAAATATAATAAATGGTATGAGATGATAAAAAAGGAAGGAGTACCAAGGTATTTAGAAAAGGGACGGGGAGAGAAAAGATGAACCAGAATAGCAATATTGAGATTGGGAAACGAGGTAAAGCCAGGTATGTATTGGGAAAAGAAAGAGAACAGGAAGTGCAGCATCTGTGAATGGGAAGAGGAAACATGGGAGCATATATGGGAATGATGTAGGAGAGGAATGAAATATAAAGTAAGCTAGCAAGAGAATGTGGTAAAGATTCTAGGAGAGGATGGTTTCAGGGAAGAGTGGATGAAGAAGTTAGAGGGTGCTAGAGGAGCAAATGAGAAAGAATGAAAGAATCGATGCAAAAAAATGGCAAAGTGGAGTTATAAGAGAAGTGAAAGAAAAAAGGAAACGGAAGTCGCTTAAATTAGAAGCGTAAAGATTTGTAAGTAATGGTTATGTAATAGCATAAGTAAATTAAGATGCGTTTGCGTTATCGCTCTCTCTCTCTCGCTTGCACTCTCGCTTTTGATCGCTCGCTCACTCGTTCGCTAACACGTCCCAAATTGCGCTATCGTCAAAAAATATAAATAGGGATATAGATATAAGATTTTCTGTGAATAGGTGTAAATAAATGTAAGTAGTAAGGATAAGATTTTATAAAACATATAGAAGGAAGTGTTCTAAGAAATGGAAGTCATGTAAACCCTTAGGGGACATATTATGAATAAAGAAGAATAAGATCGGCTCCAAAAGAATGAATATATAAATATATGTTAAATATATCCCTCGCTCATCGCATTCGTAGAGAGTGGGCAGCAGCCCCTAAGCCAATATAGATCACAATTGTATTCTTTCAAATTGAAACTTTCAGTTATATACAACTCTTAAACATTGTCAGCAATTTCGACGGATTTTTTAGACTTTTCTGATCAAATTCTGGTGTACAATTTTGAGTATTGCCTATATTTTGAAATAGAATTTTCAAACAGCAGAACATTTTTGTATGTGATTATAGAAGTCATACGTAATTTCTTAACGAGATTAGCAATTGTGAAAAGAATTAGTTGTCAAGTATTCCAATTTTCCAATTCTCTTTCCACACTGTTCAGAATCTTGTTGAATTTTTCGATATAAGGTTTACAATCATATATTTTAATGTATAAGTTAGAAAGGGAGAATTTTCACTTAATAAATTATTCCTTTAGCCTTTCAAGTGGGCAATTTCAAAGCTCAAAATCAAATACATTAAAAATTGATTTATTTCAGATTGAATCTTTATAAATTAGATTACTTAAATGTATTGCTTAATAATGATAGTATCTGAAATTAATGGCTTTCAAAATCAAACTTTGAATATTGGGGGTTATTCACAAAATACGTGATACATTCAGGGGAGGGTGGGGGTCTATCAAAGTATCATTTTCCATGTTAAAGACTAGAGATGGGACGAGCAGTACTTCGGCTACTGCTTGCCCTCCGGCCGGAGTTCTACTGCATTTTTTATCCTACTGCAAACTCCTGCGTCAGATACCTGAAGTGTGTCTTCTGACAATTTTCTTCTAAAATTTTATGTCCTTCTCCTATTTAGTTTGGGATTTAATGCAAGTAATTCAATATTGAGAAAAAGACATGAGTGTAGTGAATGACATTTTCTATTTCCTAAATAATTATTCCAATTTTTTCCTCAAATCGATTGTTAATAGTAGCGATTTGAGATTCACATAAAAATCACAGATATGTCTTCCTCTGCGTACGTTATTACATTACTAGTGTACATCATTAATTACGCAGTTAAACAATAAACAATACTGCGGTAAACATTGCTTTGTACACTACGTGCCGCGACAAATTTGTACTCCATGACACTTTTCTCCTCAATCAATATCTATTATGTGAAAAAATCGGCTAAAAGTAAATAAAAATATAAAAATTATGTCAAATCAATTGATATCTAATGAATTACAATATATTATATTGTTTCTATTATAACGATATAACAACATATAGTAAAGAATTATCATTCAATTATTTATTTACAATTTAAATTGGAAACGTTAAGCCAATTAGCGAAACATGAAGATTTTTTAAACCTTGAAAAATATATCCAATAGTAACATTTTTAAATCCTTTTTAAAAATCCGCTCTAAAAAATTCAGTTACATCCTTTTGTTAACATTATCTGAGTCCGAGTATCGTGAAATCTGAAAGTGGAAAAATTACAACATTTATATATTTAATTTTAAATATTTAATATTTTTGACAAATATAATTTGTCTTTATTGAATTAATAATTGAGATGGACAGACACACTGTTAGTGCCAAATAAAAGTGCACAGCAACTGTTAAGTACCGTAAACGAATAAATCAAGAAAAACAAAATAGGAGGATAAAATTATGATATATTTCAGTAACAAAAAATTACACCAAGTATACTTATTAGGGCGTAGAGTGAAACGAAAATCTCAGAAAATAAAACACCCCAGGGTCCTATTCTTTTTCTTTTTATGTAACAAGCAAATTTGTCAAATTTGGTTCCGTTGAAAAAAAAAAATTCTAGCTGTATTGAAAAAAAGTTGTAGATCTCTAGAAAATACATCTTTTTTGTTGATATTTTTCAAAACAAGTGGGCATTTTTTATTTCAGATACTTACAGGAGTTCATGTCAATTAGAAAGGACCAGCTTCAGCCCCTAAAAAGAATAATTAATTAGTTTCTTAATATTTGATTGTTATTCACTATTTTACAAAAATGAATACCATACAAATTACATTGTATTATAACTGCAAAGCCGAATTGGTTAGCTTCTGAATGTTGAATTGTTATTGATAATGGTACAAAAATGAATACAAAAAAATTAAAAAGTTTTATCGCAGCATGAAGGAAGTCTTGAGAGCTATCGATTTTTTAATGTATTTGGTATTGGTTACATTACGTGACGTTCTTGTTTACTTTTTGGATCTGAATGGAAAGTGACTAGGCAGTTTCAATACCTTTTTTGGTGCTAAACACGATTCTGTTCTCAGAAATTTCCTGTCATCTCAGCATTTTAAGAAAATTCAGGTCAAAGTGTTAAAAAAACGCGTTTTCGGCCATTTTTGAGAGTTTATAGTGATTGAACTTGACGTATTAAAAACTTCGAAAACATTTTAAAGTATAGCTCAGACAATTTTCAAATATTGCACGTGAAAATACAAAGTCTGAGCTTTACTTTGCGAGCTTTTCGAAGTTACTACCGCGTCGGGTTCAACTGTTATAAATTATCAAAAATGGCCAAAAAAGCTTTTTTTCATCTATGGTAAATGCCCAGTCACATTTCATACACGAAAGTGACGTCACTTAGTGTTATTGAATGCTAATAAATATTTTTATTAGAATATGAAACCATATGTTTAAGTGATAATTTTTTGAAAGTTAGAAAAAATTGCCTTTTTTTGTGTATTGTTGGATACGGTGTAAGAATGGGGTTTTCCATAACACCGATTCCATTTGAAGTCATGCAGAGAGGTCCAGGTTAGGGTGTCAGAATAGCTTGGCCTCTAAATATACCATTTTACAGTTAAAGTAAAGGATTACGTATTTCATGGTTTAGTCGAAAAAACTTTATCTTAACAATTACGAGCTATTGAAGTTTACCTTTCAATTGCCAAAATATGTCGGACAATTACAGACTTTTATGTGAAGTACTGCATTTTCCTACTGATTACATGTATTTGGATATTAATTTTTGTAAATGATAAAGAAATCCTTGATCTATCCTAATCCAAAGAAAAAATAACCATTTTTAAAACTAGCAAAATGGCGGCTATTTTCCTAAACGCATTGAAACTGCATTTTCTCGAAAAGCCCATATTTTAACATTTTTATTTTTTTAGAACATATTGCTGGCACAGTCAGCAATGAACGTAAGGGATACAAAGGGCATAGCCGGGTAAGCATACAAAATCTGTACTTGCACTTATTATCTTGAAACTTCTGTCATAGGTTCGCGTCTATGTGAAGTAAAATTTCTCCCAAAGATAACCCTAGAAGTTCATTTTTTTGGGAGTCATGGAGGGCAAAAGAAAAATTTAAACAGTGGTTTTTCTTGAAAACGGCTTGACGGATTTTGATGAAAAAAATATGTATGTTGTAGACACTAGCGAGGCTATTAAAAAAAAAAAAAATTTGAAAAAAATATTAGCTAAAGATAATTTGTTGAATTTTTCAAACAAAAATTTTGAGCTAATGCTCTACAGTTACCAGATCCATATTTTACGTGAACACATCTTGAAATATCCTTTACAACATATATTTTTGTTGAATTTTTTGAAGTGGGGGGGGGGGGGGCAATGTGAAAAAGATAAAAATCACGCATGCAACACTGTGCACCGTTATGGTGAACTGCTCAGATCATTCAAAAGAAATGATTTAATCAGTGAAATTTAATTAGTGAAAGTTACTGATTAGGTCATATAAAAATGACTGATTTGATCCCTCAAAGTTCCAATATGGACGATTAAAAATGTTTAAATGACTGATTCACTCAGCGGAAGTTACTGCTTATATAATCAGAAATGGATCATTCCATCAGTGAAAATTCCGGATTGAATTATTCGAAATAAATTAATGACTGAGATCATCAGTAAAAATTACGAATTGTATCATTCCAAATAACTTACTTAATCAGTGAAAGGTATTGATTAGACCATTCGAAAAAACTGATTTAATCAATGAAAGTTATAGTTCAGATTATTTAAAACAACGGATTCGGTCAGTGAAAGTTACTGATTGAATAAAAAATGAATTATTTCATCAGTGAAAATTCCGGATTGAATTATTCAAAATAAATTATTTTATTAGTGAAAGGCACTGATTAGACCATTCAAAATGAGTGATTTAATCAATAAAAGTTACAATAAATGTGAGTGAAATGGCTGATTCGGTGAGTGGAACTCACTGATTAAATAATTCAAAATGATTGATTTCATAGTTGAAAATTACGGATATGATTATTCAAAAATGAATTATTAAAATAGTGAAAGTAACTCATTGGACCATTCAGAATGACTGACTTCATCAGTTAAAATTATTTCAAATGGGATCATTTAAAATTACTTACTCAATCAGTGATTAAATGATTGAAAATGACTGATTTATTCAGTGAAAGTTACTCATTAGTCCATTACGGAAGACTGATTTCATCAGTGAAAATTGCGAATCAGATGATTCAAAACAAATTTTTAATCAGGAAAAGGTACTAATTAAACCATTTAGAATTACTGATTTAATCAATAAAAGATACAGGTTATATGATTTAAAATTTCGGATTCGATCAGTGGAAGTTACTAATAACAAATTTCAATATAAATGATTTAATCATTGAAACTTGTCGATGAGACCACTCAAAATGTCTGAATGAGTCAATGAAAGTTACAGTTTAGATGATTCAAAATGACCTATTGGATCATTAAATATGAATTATTCAATCAGTGAAAGTTACTTATCAGAACAAAGAAATTAACTGATTATTCGGTGAAAGTTACTGGTTAGACTATTCAAAATTACTGATTCAAACAATGAAAGTTACAGTTTCAATTATTTGATTGGATCTTTCCAAATGGCTTATTCAATGGAAAAAATTTTCAGTTTAAATGATTCAAAATGACTGATTTCATTAGTGAATGTTACTGGTTAGACCTTTAAAAATAACTGATTTGAACAATGAAAGTTTTAGTTTCAATGATTGGATTGGATCATTCAAAATGACTGATTTTATTAGTGAGTAAAACTTACTATTTTGAAAGTCACTTTTGATTAATTTGTCATTTAACGTAGAATTTTAATGATTCAAAACTACTGACAAATCAGTCAAATGTGACTGTATAAATGAGTAAATTTGACTCACTGACGAAATCAGTAATTTTTAATGACCTAATCTGTAACTTTCACTGACCGTATCAGTCATTTTGAATTATCTGAAGGGTAACTTTCACTAATTAAATCAGTCATTTTGAATCATATGATCTGTAACTTCCATTGAGTAAATCAGTCATTTTGAATTATCTAACCAGTAACTTTCTCTGATTAAATCAGTCATTTCAAATTTTACAAACTGTCACTTTCACTGATCAATTCATTAATTTTGACCGTTCTAGTCAGCAGCTTACACTAAACTGATCAGTGATTTTGACTAGTCAAATCCGTAGCTTTCATTGATGTATTTAATTACATCAGCTACATCAATTACAATGCTCTCTTCATTTTCACCAAAGTTCCTACCCATGAAAAAATGCAATAGAGTTAAGTTCCAAAGTATGCGATCGGGAGCAGTTCACCATAACGGTGCGCAGTGCTGCATGCGTGATTTTTTTTTTCATTGTCCGCCCCCCTTTCAAAAAATTCAACATAAATATATGTTGCGAAGGATATTCTAAGGCATGTTCACGTGAAATATGGATGTGGTCACTCTAGAACATAACCTCAAAAAAAAAAAATTAATTTTTTTTAGCTAATATTTTTTTCAATTTTTTTTGGGGGGGGAATAGCCTCATTAGTGTCTAACACATATATTTTGTTCATCAAAATCGGTCAACCCGTTTTCAAGAAAACCCACTTTTTAAATTTTTCTTTCCCCCTGCATAACTCCCAAAAAACTAAATTTCTAGGTTTATCATTGGGAGAAATTTCACTTCACATAGATGCGAACCTATGACAAAAATTTCAAGTTAATACGTGCGGGGGCAGATTTTGTATGTTTACCCGGCTATGCACTATTTAGAATTGAAATTTGTACCAAAAGGTCTTTTACACTTTTTAAAAAGTTTCATTCCATCGACTTAAACATTTAGTTTTTCAATTATGGCTGCCTCTGCACTCGATATCTTCGCTCATTCTTTCAATTTTCTTCATTTTTGAAAAAAATTGTCACATGTATTTTGTACATGCAAAAAGTTTACATGAAAAATTGAAAATTTCAAATTCTGACGAAAAAATCTTTCTTGCTGAAAAAATGAAAGAATTTATAAAGAATGTATTTCATAGAAAAAAAATTTCTTTTATTCACATCCAATTTTTTTGTTACATTCATTCTTGTATTCAGAAAAAATTCTGTAATTATATGTCTTTTCTATGAAAAATTGGAAAATTCAATTTTTTGAAAAAAAATATTCTCCTGGCCACAAAAATGATTTAACCCGCATAAAATTCGCAGGATGCCTTCCTTACAGAAGTACAAGTTTCAGAAAAATAACAATAAATAAGGGAGCGGATTTTTTTGTTCCAATAATCTTTTTATCTTTAAAAAAAAGTTATTGCTCGAAATGCAGGTAATAGTATATTGTGCTACAAGTGCGGAAAGTAGGCTGTTCCACACGAGTGTGAAGTTTGCTGTACGAGCTCGAAGCGAGTCGAAGAGGAGTTGTAGGCGAGTTGAAGACGAGCCGGAAACGATCCGAAGATGAGCCGATGGCAAGTAATGTAAACTTGACAAGAGTTGCAACTGTCTGCATTCAGCACCTGTTGCATACAATATTTTTTGTATCAAATGCAGGAAATTTTTTATTTGAGAAACAACAAGAATAAACTTTTCGGAAATGTATGGTAATTTTTGGACATTTATAGTAAAATTACCAGAAATTACCGAAAATTTCCGGAAATTTCCGGAAATTTACGGTGAATTTGTATATTACCGAAAACTTTCAGAAATTCAAGTTATCCAAAGCTTTTTGGAAAAAATCCGAAAATTTCAAAGATTTCCGGAAATTTATGAACAGTTCCTAAATCATCAGAAATTCCAGGTATCCAACGCTTTTTGGGAAGATTCCAAAAAATTCCAGAAATTCATGGAAAATTGCTAAATTGCCGGTAATTTATGGAAAATTGCTAAGTTACCGGATATTTCAGGTAGCCAAAGCCTTTTGGGAAAAATTTGCGGAAATTTATGGAAAATTGCTAAATTACCGGAAATTTCAGGTATCTAAAAATTTCTAAAATTTTTGGTAATTTATCGGTAATTGATGGTAATTTATCAGTCATTTATGGTAACTTATCACTTCGACTTTGTAAAATCACTGTTCGCTACTCACAATCAGTCTCTCAAGCGTCAAATCATAATGAAGTGAGGTTATTATTCCGGCAGTCCTGGAAAGTAAATTTGAATCGAAGTGCGCAAGCGTAACAGCAAGAAAAAGAAATCTGGCTGGAACTGCGCAAGCACAGCAGCTAGAAAAAGTAATCTTGCTCAAAGAGCGCAAGCGGAGCAGCTAGAATAAGTCTTTTTATAACTGCTTTTTACCATGGCTTTGGAATTGGTCACTTCCCGCACGCAATACATGCCTCAAAAAGCGAACATTTCGTGCGTGCGAAATTCAACATGCTTGTTCACAAATTAATCAGAATAGTGCGTCATTGATAAAAAAAATGTATTAAAAGAAAAACTGTCAGATAGAGTTGACCAAGAACTGAACTTTAGAGAGCAGTCTCTGTTTATTAAATTTAGAATGGAATTTAAAAAAATATAAACTTAAAGTAAGTCCGACAGCCTAAGAGAATTGCACAAAAAGGCTTAAAAAGAAGCATGTTTCAAAAAGTAATTTTTTAAAAGTATAAAGTATAAAGAAGGCGAAGAAAGAATAAGGAAAAGAGAGTGATGTTTGCTTGTTTGTCTCTTTCTTTTGTCTCTCTCTTTTTGCCATTCTTATATGACTGTCTCTCATGATACGATTAAACTGTTGCTTGTAAACATGCTAATCTTTGTGCAATTAGGATGCACAAATTGACTTTTTTGATTTTACGTTGAAAAAAGTAATGATGACGATGTACAATTAAATTGGTTAAAATGCCAATCTTTTGCAGTTTCTATTTGAAAAAGAAATTACTTTCTTCTTCTGAACAATAAAAGCAGCCCTTACCACCCGACACCCTTCTAATCTTTTCATTATTGATTTTCTCATGTGCAAAGACTAAAAAATATTCTAAATATGTATACACTGAACAATAGAATGTGAAGAATTATCATTTTCAATTTCAGTTTAATACTTGATGCCGCTGTCAATCTTACTGGCATTCGATGTCAGGATTAAAGCAATCAACCGCTGATCAAGTTCATAAGATTTTCACTATTCATTCTAAAAAGCTAGACACCTAGCCGATAGCCGTGGCCAATTTATAAACCATATTCCTTTGTATGAATATTTAAAAAAAATTGTTTTAGTCAAACAAAAATATGTAACTCCACGCAAAAGAGTGATCATATAATTAAATTTACATCAATAAACAGCATTCTTTGCATCAAATCAAATTTCATTTCAATAAAAAGGAGAAATTGAAGAAATACTTTTCATATAAAATTCGAACAAAATTTTCTATTCCTAAAATAAACTTTTTATAAATATTACATTCGAATTTTTATTATTACTTATTCAGTTGGCAAATGGAATTTTTGTTACGCGTGAGCAGAAACATCATTTTGATCAATTATTAGAACCACTGAGTCACTACAGCACGCCTAGTAGCGCCGTGGCAGTTGTGATTTTTAACTAAAAAAGATTCAATTTCTACCCAAATAGATGAATTTTCAACCCCAAAGGATGAATTTTCAACGAGAAAGAATTACTTTTTAACCAAAATTTTTAATTTTCAAATGGAAAAGATTAATTTTCAACAAAAAATCAAATAGTTACATTTTTAGATTAAACAATAAATTCTCAACAAAAAAAGTATTTAAAAAAAATATATAAAAAAATTAATTTTCATCAAAAGAGTTCATTCAACCCAAAAAATGATTTTTTTAGTAGTGGAGTTTTTGCCCCAAAAATATGACTTTTTATACAAATATTTGTTTTTCCAACAAAATGATTGAATTTTTAACCAAATAGTAGAATTTTTAACCAAATAAGTAATATATAGTAGAAATATATAGTAGAGGTAGACATTTTATATACAGAAAAACAAATTTTTTTAAATTACATTTTAGACATTTTATAGTAGACATACAAAAGTTGACCGGAACTTAGAGTTTTTGGTTAACCCTCGGAAAATTAAAACTACGTTCTAGCATTAAAATGCGTTAAATTGATGCATAAACTGTGTTTAAATGTTAACTATGATTAACTTGATCATTTACAGGCTTCACACAGTAAATGTACATTATTATTCTAATAATAAAGGAAGAGATTAAAGACTCGAGTTTAAAAATCGCGCGTTTTGAGGCCTTCAGTTTCCGGTATGCTTGGACCAATCAAAAATCTCTGCGGCCCTGATTCAACTCTCCCTTGAGGATCTCTATGGCAACGTTGGCGTTTCACATCGGAGCGGATCGATCTTGAAAGTAAAACGGTATTCACTGAGACTGATTAAAAATGAATTTTTGTACATTTTCATCACAATGAGAAGGTATTATTCGTTTCGCGTAAAAATTGTCTTTTTTGCGAATTTGATAAAAACTCGACGTTTTCAGACTCACTGCTTCAGAAAAAATTAATTTTACTTGGGTGTCTTTCTATTGTCGTTATCGTTGTCGTCGATTTCGTCTATGAGGATCATACTTTGGAATGAATTCCGCTTTTGCATACTTTCTTAAGGCCTAAAAGAAAGATCAAATTTGTTAACCAGCTATTTTTCACCAAGGTTTCTGGTCCTATTCGTTCGGAAATGTTAAAAAAAAAAAAAAAAAAAAATTCCATTTTCCGGCCAAAATATGCGAGATACGAAAGAAGGTTAAAATGCAAAATTGTTCTTCTGAACAAGACTTACATTTTTTTCTGAATATTCATAATCGAAGAACTTTACACTACGGCTAAATCAATCGGAAACAAGATAGTGACGTGGTGCTTTGGAGTTTATTGGACCTTAAAGATGAAAAAAAGATACAAAGCGCTGTTGGATTACCGAGGGGGCAGATGTACAATAGGGTGTATCGAAAAAAAATGTTATTTGCGCGAAGTTCTGATAGCAATGAAAACTTTCTTTTGGGAGTCAAAAACACTCCCGTAATTTTCGTAAAAAAAACTCCTGTCTCCGCATCGTAGATATAGCTAAAAATCACAAAAAACGAAGCACTTCTCATTTGAACAGCAAACAATTTTTTTTTTTCAATTTAAATTATCAATAAAAATAGTTCAAAGCAAGTCGATTTATACCTGTATAGCGATAATTCCATTAAAATATTTTTTACCCTCCCTAATTGACTTTGAAGTTTCAAAAAATCGAAAGAAGTCGACTTTTTCGCTATTTTCTTAGATTCATGGTAAATTTCTCGACCATTTCACCATATAATCTAAGATATACGTTAATGAGAATGTATTTTCAATATGGTGTAACAATAATATATGTATGAGAAATGCTGTATTTGGCCTTCAAAAATAAAAGCCAAAAACAAATTTTTTGTTGTTGTTGGTAAAACGCATATTTTGTCATCTTTTTATCTCGTATGAAAGTTTAAGTTTCTGCCTTTAAGAGCTTTGAGGTTAAATAGTGGGAATTTTCATGTTTATTAAGAAAAATAAGCAATGAGATTAGATATTTAGAGGTGGCGCAAGCCCAATGAAGTTTCACACGTATTTCCCATAAGAAAAAAATATGTTTTTGTAAATTTTATTCAGAATCCTCAATATTAGCTGAATCGAGTTGAAATTTAACAATTCTCTTCAAAATTAGCCATAGAATACGAATAAAATTTTACTTTTGAAATACATGCATTACACCAATTATTCTGTTTTATAGGGTGCCAAAAAAAACCCGTAAGGGAAAAAATGGTTTTGCGAGTTTTTGGCGCTAATTATGTTTAAATAAATTGTTTGAACAATTTATTATTGTTTTTAGCAATTTTCTCTTAGAAAGGAGATAGAAAGTCGCGGTTTTTTTCGAAAATTTCCCACTTTTTGTCCAATTTTCAATTATGAAGAGGTCAGAGTTTATTGATCTTGACAAACATAATTTTTTAAACAATTTATTATTATTTTTAATAATATTATCTTTGAATAATGCTAGAAATGGCGGTTTTTTCTGAAATTTTCAACTTTTTGTACACTTTTCACTTGGAGTAACTAAATATTTAACTTAATATAGCAAAAATAGTTGATCAAACAAATTATTATTGTCTTATTATTATAAGACATTATTATAATAAATTATATTATTATTATAATTATTAATAATAATTATATTATTGTCTTTAAGTTAACGAAATTAATTGTTAAAACAATTTATTATTATTGTTAATAATATTCTCTTTGCTTAATGGTAGAAAGTTGCGGTTTTTTTCAGAAATCTTTAACTATTTGTCTATTTTTCACTTGGAGTGATATAATAATTATTTAAGTTGAGCAAAAATAATTGTTTAAACAAATTATTATTGTTAGTAACTATCTTCATCTATATTAATGCCAGATAATTGCGGAGTTTTTTTCTGAAATTTTTAACTTTTTGCCCACTTTTCATTTAGTGAGGTAATTATTAATGCAAATTAATAAAAATAGTTGTGTAAACAATTTATTATTGTTTATAACTATCTTCTCTTAGATAAGTGCTAGAAAGTTGTGGTTTTTTGTGAAATGTTTAACTTTGCTTTGCCTTTTTAGTTATGAACAAATAATAAATAAACATTAGAGAGAAACATATTTGAAACAATATCTTTCTTTTTCGTAAATACATTTTGCTGGAGGAGGGGGGGGGGCTGATATCAAAATATGTTCAATTCCAAATTTTTCTTTTACGCTTTGCATTAAACTTCTTGTTGTAATTAAGAGCAAAACTTTTACAAGTCATTTGCACAACTAGTTTTCCCATCTAGTCCTAATTATTCCATTCTTTGTTCTTGTTTCTTGTGTAAGATAGCTTTTTGTTTAAATTAATTTTTTCAAACATTGGGAAAAGGGCAAAAATTCTTCACTCAAAAAAGTAAAATACTATTTAAAAAATGATTCTTGTTGAGGTTGACTTATTATTTGATCATAACTAAAAAGTCAAAGCAAAACTCAAGATTTCAGAAAAAAAGCAACTTTCTAGCATTACTGTAGGAGAATATATAACTATAACCAATAATTAATTGTTTAAATAAGCATGTTTGTTATACCATTAAGCCATTTCCCTTTCGGGGTAGGCGTGACACTACCCGATTCGGGTAGTGTTTCTAGGTTGATAACTTGTAGTAAATAACTACAAGTGTGGGCTCACCACACCCATGATGTGCCAACAGCACTCAGTTTTCTCGAATGGTCACCCATCCAAGTGCTAACCGCGCCCAACGCTGCTTAACTTCAGTGATCTGACGAGAACTGGTTTTTTCAGCGTGGTATGGCTGTTGACTTGCATTAATTATTACCTCAGTAAGATAAAAGTGGACAAAAAGTGTAAGAGTTCAGAAAAACCGTAAATTTTTAGCTTTTATCTAAGAGAAGATAGCTATAAACAATTATAATATTTTTAAACAACTATGATTGTAAACTTGCATTATTAACTACTTTACTAAGTGTAAAGTGGATATAATGTTAAACATAGTGCAACTATAGTGCAATAATAAAGAAGAAGATAGTTATGAACAATAATAATTTCTTCAAATAATTATTTTTGCTACTTTGAATTAATTATTAACTCACCCTATGTGAAAAGTAGACACATGGTTGCAAATTTCAGAAAAAACCGCAACTTTCTAGCATTATTCAAATTGAATATTAATAATAATAATAATAAATTCTTCAAACAGATAATTTCGTCAACTTTAATCAATTATTCAACTCACTCCCGAATCGGGTAGTGTCACGCCTACCCCGAAAGGGAAATGGCTTAATGGTATACTCCAAGTAAAAAGTGAACAAAAAGTTGAAAATTTCAGAAAAAAAACTGCAATTTTCTAGCATTATTCTAAGTGAATATTATTAACAATAATAATAAATTGTTGAAACAATTACGTTTGTTAACATTGATAAACTGTTACCTCTGTCTGATTTGAAATTGGACGAAAAGTGGAAAATGTTCGAAAAAACCGCGACTTTATATCTCCATTCTAAGAGAAAATTGCTACAAACAGTAATAAATTGTTTACACAATTTATTCAAACATCTAATTATCAGTATGAAATAGTATTTTATGTATTAGAAACAATTTGCATGCAAAAAAACGCAACAAATTCATAATCATCGCCAAAAACTCGCAAAACCCATATTTTCCCTTACGGGATTTGTTGGTCTTCTATAAAACAGACTTATGGGGGTGATATTCGAAGAGTAATATTGTATTCGTATTCTATGGCTCGTTGTGAAGAGAAATGTTGAGTTTCAACACGATTCAGATAATATTGAGGATTCTGAATAAAATTTACAAAAACATATTTTTTTCTTATGGGAAATACGTGTGAAACTTCATGGGGCTTGCGCCACTTCTAAATATCTAAACTCATTGCTTATTGTTTTTAATAAAAATGAAAATTCCTACTATTTAACCTCCAAGCTCTTAAAGGCAGAAACTTAAACTTTCATACGAGATAAAAAGGTGACAAAATATTCGTTTTACCAAAAAAAAAAAAAAACAAATTTGTTTTTGGCCTTTATTTTTGAAGGCCAAATACTATTTGTTTCAAAAAATGTGTCTGATCAATGAAAATGGCATACAAAAACCTAGGAAAATTGTACAAAAAAAAATTTCCTATTACCAAATAGAAGAATTAAAACTCGCAAAACTTATTCATAATTTTTATAATTTATAATTATCTCAATCTTAATATTGTTATTATATTATTATAATAATTTATTATTAATAGACTTTGACCAAGTTTGACTTCGGGCAGGCAAGTTTTTTTTTGAGTGGGTACTGCAGTTTCAAAATAATGCCCCATTTATAAACAAAAACTTCCGCTTCTCTTTGATGAATAATTAATAGCCAAATATTTATCAACTTCATGGGGTTGTGCGCCACCTCTGAATATCATTGAAAAAAATGTATTTATTTTTATGTGAATTCGAACAAATTTCAGGGCGTTATTTATAAAAATTCGAAAAAACAAATTTTGGACCACCCTAATGTTCACACCTTGTCTAGTCCGCTCCCTACAAATAACGCATTTATTATTTAAGTTTATTTATAAAAAATAAGCACTTGTCTTGTCAAAAATTGCGCAGCTATGTTAACAATGAGTTTCAGTTAAAGAATTTTTCGCAAATTCCACAAGAGAAACGGCATTCTTAACAATATCAATGAAAGAATTTATTATCAGGCTATTTTCCATGACTTAAACTTTATTTTTTAACTTCATCAACTGTTAATAATTAATTTTGTAACTTTTTTAGAAACTTTTATGACGATTAACTATTGTTGTTTTTACTAAAACTATTATAAACCAATTTTTCTTGTTAACCATAATTGATCGTTACCAAAGTGTTTCAAAAAATTTCAAAAATTAGTTGTTAAGAGTTGATGACGCGTTAAAAGAACAACGTTGAAATGTTGAAAATAGCCAAAAAATACATTTGTTAATTAATTTTGTTCAAACAATCATCAATTGTTATTGATTAATAGCAAAAAATGGTTGATAAATAATTGGCTGCTAATTCCTGGGTGTAAAGTGGAATTGTTCAGTTCATAAATACACGAGATAATACAAATTTGTTAAAAAAATTGTTTTAAAAAATAAAAACTGTCGATTGTCATTGAAATATCCCTAAAGGTTTATAAATTGGTTAATAACATTTGATTACTTTGAAAGAACCAAGCTGGTGCGTCGGAAAATAGCCCAACAGTGCATTTGTTGATTAGCTTTATTTAAATAAGCATCAATTGTTATTAACTGACTAAATATATGATAACTTGGTGTCATTGCTGAGTAATTTTTGGTCAATTTCGTAGGAAAAACTTTATTTATTACATCATAAATAGCTGATGCCGATAATGGCTCATAAAATTTGTTTATAAAATAAAAAAAAAATCAGTAACTTTCATGAGTTCAATATAAAAACTCTTTGTCTATAAATTGTTGAGATTTAGTGCGAATCATGTGACGAATCGCAGCCAATCCCCTTGAAACAATTTTCGTGCAATTATTCCTATTTTAGTTTTCCAATTCCACGCAATGGGAACCAAATTATTTCTAGGGCCCCATGGTATTGATAATTCATTTGGAAAATATTATGCGTATTAAAAATCAAATGAATTTTTTTGATAATTATCACTATTTTTTTTATATGATATTTCTCCAATCTAACTTTTCAGGTATCAATTCAGCATTGATGTACTTTAGGAGTATACATTTGTTTCTTCAAAATTAAAAATTTGATTTTTGAGAACGTTTTTTGACTCTTCTGAAAAATCGCTGATATTGCGCTTGAGCTATTATGGAGATCAACCAATCAATTTTATTTATTCTCGATCGTCCAGGCGCGAACGAATCGAAAATATCAGCGTAGCCAAAAACACGAATCAAGAGTTCGGTTGGAGTTGAACCCAATCGCAATATGAGTGCGGGCAAAAATGGGTTAGTCCACGCGCTACGGGCGGAAACGAGTTAAATCTTTAACTCGTTTTTGCTCGTATCCCGTGGGCTAATTCTTTCTTGCGCTGAGAAATAATTAATCCGCTTTTGCTCCGACTCTTTTTTTAGTCCGCTTTTGCTATCAGCCCCTCATTTGTGTGGTGTTGAGCGAGGTGCTGACTGGTCCTGTCCCGGCGCTAAGCGTTCTGACTGGGGGTTTCGAAAATGTAATTGCAAATGCTATTTATATAAAAAATTTCAGTTGTAATAAAATTGTGATTTTTTTTAGTTTTTTGACACGTTAGCAGTATTTTCGACTGTGTAATAAAAGTGCTTGAGAGATTATCTCGGATATTTTCACCGATTCCCAGGCTCGAATACATTAAAACCCACCCGTATCAATAAATAATGCATTCGAGTGAAAACCTAATACAATGGCAATCGAACTTCAATTATAGGTAATTACGTTTTTCTATAATTCGCGAAAAAGTGCCAGTTTTTCCACCTGTTTTTGGTGTAAAAAGTTACCGATTTTTGCTCGATGACGTGGCGCATGCGCAGTGCCGACCTTTCCGGGCAACAGTG